>ML785524.1:76138-91870 GCA_009831015.1 Picea engelmannii | reverse complement strand
TGTACTTGAACATTTAAGTGGGGTAAAAGGAGGTTGCCCCCTCGAAGAGGCTTATTATCTGAAATTATCTCTTTTTCAAGGCGTTGAGTACTTTTCCTGAGGTTTTTCTATGCTATATTGATGTTTGGTTCTTAACACCTTTTAATGCTTGAAGTTGCCATTTATTTCATTATCATTTGTAAAAGTTAAAGGTTCTACTTACTTGAGCCAAGTAGGGAGTATAATGGCATACACCCCTACTTGTGTTTGCACCATTTTAGTGTTAAGGGAATATTGTTTCATAAAGGTTTACTAAGAGGAGTATAATTGCATATACCCTCCTAGTTAAAACCCTAGCTAAGAGAAGCTTGCCTTGGGGAGTAAAAGGGTTTACACACCCAAGGAAGTAGCTTATATAGCTTCTTAATATTCTCTTGACTCCATTAACCTTTTCTTAAAGGCACTAGTCATTTACTTATTGCATGGGAGAAATAAATTGTTTGCTTGGTAAACGTACAAATTTCAAGTTTTGAAGTTGTCTCTTTTGGATAATGATCTTGATGCCTTGGGGATTCTTCCTCCCTTAGGGCGTCCTATTTCTCCAAAAAAATATTATTGTTGTAGTAAAACTAACCTACATCCATTAGGGTTTCTTTAAACTCTAACCCTAACCGCTAATATCTCACAAACTAACCCTAGACTAACCCTCTAACTTTGCTAGTTTAACCTACTGACCTAGGTGCATCTATTGGGATAGATTTTGGCACTTTTTGATGGTCAGATTTGTTGGTGTACTTCATTGAATGCTACATCCATAAGGCCGATATACTGCTACAGAAATTTACTTTTATGACAACCATCTTTATTCAGTCTTGAAGTGTTATTTTTTGTCCACATTGGTTACTAGTTTTATTGCTGACATTGCTAACTAATATAGACCTTTTACTTGTTTATTTGGTTGTAATAAATTTCTGATCTACTAACTTGAATGTTACTATATTTTAGAGACAACAAGATTAACTTTCTGATCCATTACTATACTTGGTTGGAAAACTGTATTTTCTCGTGTCTCGAGCAGGTACAGGTGCACCGACAATTATCTCTTTACTCGGTATCCATTTACCTCTCTTTACTTACCATTTTCAACCAATCTATTCTTCCATCACTTGAACTCTCGGGTAACTTCTCCTTACACCTACCTTCATCCTTCTCATTCCCCCTAGGGTCTCTGGGATCGCCTCCCAGGAGTGATCTTAGTCACCCCCAAGTGTGGGACCTACAACGAGGTGACATTGGGTGTAGTGTCCCATAGTTGTAGCACGTATTTTGTGGTTGGGTCGGGCTTTTCCCAACCTACAATTTGTGCTATAACAATGACCATGCATGGTAATTCAGAAGGAGATGAACCAACTTTGATACAGTTGTTGCAACACCTAGTGTTGCAACACCAGTTTCTATTGTTGCAACACCCTCTTGCTACAACACCCAATTGTTGCAACACCCTTGTGTTACAACATCCCATGCTAGAACACCTTGTGTTGCAACACCTTACATTGCAACACTCATTCTGATGATAGCTCTAACACACATGGTTCCACCGCTTCAATCAACATCTCTATCGTACGTGGTTCCACTACTTCGACTAACATATCTGTCGCACATCGTTTTTCCTTCGACTGACATATCCATTGCACATGGTTCCAACAACTAACATCATGATAGGACGTGACACACACTTCCATGCCAGCTTGGAAAAGATCGCCAAATCATGGTAAGCATGAGAAAAGGTATGATTTGTCCCTGTGTAGTGATTGACATTAAATTGACTTGGTTAAATTTACTTGGGACAAGACTTGCATGCATTAATTTCCATAAATTCCATTGTTGCCACATCCCATGTAGGATCTACACCATTTCCTCATAACATCTTTCCTTAATTAGTAAATCATTATTGTCCCTAGCCAAATTGTCCAACAGGAAATGACTGATAATTCACTTGAGCCCGAACCTAGCACTATGGGAGGCTCATTGAATTGTAGAGAACCCTTTGAACCTCTCTTTCTACAAGATTACGATCACATATGAGCCATATTTCACATTGTAGGATGGACAGTATATACAGAAAAATTTCAAAGATACAATGACAACATTGCCCTAGAATTCGCATTAAATTTGCAAGGTGAAAGGTCGACAATGAGGGGAATTTTGGTCCTGGTGACCGAAGAAAATATAGCCATTGTCTCATGGCTGCAACAGGTGGGGGAAAGGTGGTACTCTAGAAATAGATCTTGTAAATCAATAATGGAAGAATTCCTAGAGGAAGGGAAGTGTTGGCAAAGAAAGTGAATGTTTTTGAAAGGAAATCCCTACCATAACCCTAAGCAGGTGTAGAAGTCTTCCTCCAAAAATATTTCACATGCAAGGGTTGCTATGGGGTCATCTTCTTGAACCATTTAAATATATTGGACCATATTAGACATCAAAGGTACATCAACATGCCTTTCATTCCATGGAACACATTGCAACAAATGGTCAACAAAGTTTAGAGGGTCGCAAGGCCCAGTGAATCATTATCTCATCATTACCTCATCAAGTTGTTGGTGGTGCATGCACTCCAATAAGAGGTCCAAACCTGGGATGAGTTAGTGGGATCACAATAATCAAATAGTCCTCAAGAACAGCCTACCCCACCAGAGGAAGAGCAGGTTGCAACACCAGGAGAAGAAACTACTTCTCTCAAGGTGTCTGCACCCAAAATTCTAGCAAAACCATAACAATCAGAAGTAGAGGTATTGGAAAGCCATGATAGTGACCTTGAGATCACTGGGAGCCTACCTCATGTTGATATTATGGTAGTTATGGGAGGTATTAACCTCCATATGTAACCTTTAACTAGAATAGAATATTCTGGAAGCCAAAACAATTTTAAACGGATGTGTACAAACCCTAGAAATCAAGTTGGTTCAGTAAAATAATTAATATTAAAGTATTAGCTTCTAGAAGGACAAGTCGTCCCAAACATGTGACAAGAACCACTATAAGTAGGAGGCGCTTGAGCTCATTTGTACACACTCACTCACTCTGTCATACAAGTTAAGAGTTGTGCAAGTCTGGAGGAGAGTTGCAGCTACTGCAGTAGTGATTGGTTCTTGGTCTGTGGTCTTGGGATATCTTTATGGTGCACTATCCTTGGAGAAGGTGCACTTTCTTGATGATTTTTTGGTTTTCTAGAATCATTCTCTCTATCAAAGGTTAAAGTGGTCGGGGGTGGTTGCATGCCTATGGTTGGGAGGCAATATTGGATTGTCTATGGTGAAACTAGCACATCAACATTTTAATAGGTTATTGGACCACACTACTTTCAGAACCGTCTAACCACCGGAACGTAGATCTGCAGTTCTTTGTCAAGCTCATTGTAGCACCAGTTGCAGCTGCAACTAGGGTTTCTAATTTTGCAATTGCAGCTGCAACTAAGGTTTTTGATTTTGCAGTTGCAACAAACCCTAAACTAATTCTTTGGGCTCTTTAACTGAAATGTTTGGCATAATTCTTGAATATTCTAGTGTGCCTTAGCCTAGCTCACCCCTTGGTACCTTCAACTAGCAAAAACATTAAGGTTAAATTTTTGGGTCAAAGTCAAAGTCAAAGGCATTCATGACTTACTCCATGATGTCATAGAACAAGCTCGAAGGAGCTTCAAATTTCAGAGCATGGAAGACAAGGATTGATCTCATCCTTTCCAAAAACAAAGTTCTAGATATCATGAAGGGCAAGATCGTGGAACTACAGTTTGAAGCAGGAAACGAGAAGGAACCTCAAAATGTTGCAGCAATGGAGAAGGTCAACGACAATGACATCAATGCCATGAGTATCATTGTGGACTCTGTCAAATATCACTTTATACCCTACATATCAAATCTTGACTCATCCAAGAATATGTATGATGTCCTAACTAACCTTTTTGCAGTCAAAAAAGCGATGAGTTTGAGAATGAGCTTTGTGACATAAAGATGACTAAGGATGACACTGTAGTCTCATAATTTTTGAGGATTTCTCAATTGAGAGATCAACTACAGGCTATTGAAGAAGTTATTCCAGAAAAGGAACTTGTGAATATTGCACTTAATGGTCTTTCTAGATCATAGGATGCATTTTCTACAAGCATGAACACAAGAAAGGAGTTTCCCAGGTTTTAAGAACTTTGGACCTATTGCGCACAAGAAGAGACAAGGATCAACTCAAAGGGAAGATCTCAAAAGGAAGAGGATGCTCAAGCCTATGCAACAAAGTTCAAGAGACATGAAGGTAAGAAAATATTTGGTTCAAGAAATAAATCCAATCATAAGAAAGATATTTCAAAAGTATAATATTTTAGTTGTCATAAATATGACCACTACAAACATCAGTGTCCTGAATTAGCAAAGAAAAGAAAGGAAAAACACCATGTGTCAGCTGCTAATGATGAAGTACCTTCAAAGAAAGCCAAGCATGAAGAAAAATATTTCTTCTACTACTCAGCTCTTGCAAGATCTCTTGAAGACACCATGTGGCTAATTGATAGTGGAGCTTCTAGACATATGACAGGTGACCGTGAAAAAATCTCAAGCATGAATGAAACAAAAATCTCTCATAGAGTGGAATTTGGAGACAAGAACTCTTATGCAGTCAAGGGAATTGGAAAATCCTCAATCAAATTGGAATCAAGTAAGATTGTTCCTCTTAGTAATGTTTTGTATGTACCTAGTTTGCAAAAGAATTTAGTATCTATTTCTTGTTTAGAAGACAAGGTAGATAGAATAGCCTTTGTCGATGGAAAAGTACTTGTATGGTCTAAAGATTCAAAAATAAAAGATGTTAGAATTATTGGTATTCGTGAAGGAAGCTGGTATAAACCTCTAGGTCAAGATGCTCAAGCTCTCATACATGATGAACTCAATCCTAGTGAGTTATTTCATAGAAGGTATGCTCACCTTCATTATCAATCATTGTCATCTCTTAAGCATATGGTTGTAGGCATAGCATAACTACAATCAATACACGATCTTGGATCCAAGGAGATCTTTGATCTGATACACTCAGATGTATGTGTTCCTATGCCGGTGAAATCTCTTGGACACTCTCTCTACTATGTAACATTCATCTATGACTTCTCACGAAAAACCTGGATGTACCTGTTGAAGACAAAGGATGAAGTATTTAGAAAATTCCAAGAATTCAAAGCTGAAGTGGAAAACCTAATAAACAAGAAGATAAAGACACTAAGATCTAATAATGGAGGAGAATACACCTCCAAGGAGTTTGTTTCCTTTTGTAAAGTAGACGGGATTAGGAGGGAGCCAATTTTCCCACATAATCCTCAATAGAATGGTGTGGCAGAAAGAAAGAGGCAATACATTGAAGAATATGTTAAGACAATGATGAATGACCAAAATGTATCCATGTTTCTATGGGGAGAAGCAACTATGACAATTGTATATGTTCAGAATAGAAGTCCTCATCGTATATTGAAGAACATGACTCCAGAAGAATATTTCTCCGGAAAGAAGCCAAGCATTGAACACTTGAGGATATTTGGTTGTCCTGTCTATATTCATGTACCCAAGGACAAAAGAAAGAAATTTGAATCTTCAGGAAAGAAGGGCATATTCGTTGGATATAGTGAGTCATCAGAAATCTTATAGAATATATGTTCCAGGTCAACAAAAGGTTGAAATCAGCAGAGATGTGAATTTTGATGAAAAGATTACCTTCGGGAAATCTATAGAAGATTCCCTGGATTTGAATGATGAAGAAGAACATCAAGGTCACAAGGAAGAAACTATATGTTCTCCAGAACATCCCAATGAAGAAACAAAACAACCACTTGAACATGTGGAACCAGTTATTGTACCTGAGATTAGAAAACGACCAGCATGGCTCGAATCCACCCTACAAGAAGCAGAAAGACATAAAGTTCCCAGTGGTAGCTTCAGGGAAAGCAAGAGGCCCAAAAGATTCTCTATTTGTGTAGCACTCATGACAAGTCTTGTCAATGTACAACCTTCCACTGTCTGAAGAAGCAGTTAAGAAGAAAGAATGGAAGGAAGCTATGATGGAAGAATATCAATCCATCATGAAAAATGATGTATGGGAAATTGTGCCTAGACCTGAATGTAAGTTTGCAGTCACTTCAAAATGAGTTTACAAGATAAAGCATGCACTAGATGAGAGTATCGATAAATACAAGGCAAGATTCGTGGATAGAGGGTTCTCCCAGCAGGAGGGAGAAGATTATGATGGGATGTTTACTCTGGTTTCCAGATACACCTCTATTAGAGCCATCATATCTCTTGCAGCATCCATGGGTTGGAGTTTACATCAGATGGATGTAAAAACTGCTTTTCTCAATGGAGTAATTGAGAAAGAAGTATACATAGAGCAACCTCGAGGTTTCGAGGTACACCCGAGAGAAACCCATGTATGCAGATTAAAGAAGGCCTTGTATGGACTCAAGCAAGCTCCAATACCTCGGTATGCATGAATTGACAGTTACTTGAAGAGACTTGGATTTTCCAAGAGCTATGTTCATCCAAAACTTTATTACAAAGTTTTGAATGATGCACCTGTGATTCTGTTACTATATGTTGATGATTTGTTTCTAGCAAGTGTAGAGCCTCTCATTATTCAATGTAAGAGGGAGTTAGCCTCTGAACTTGATATGAAGGATCTTGGTCTCATGCATTATTATTTGGGACTAGAAGTATCACAGAAGCGTGGTGAAATCTTCCTGCGGCAAGGGAAGTATGTTCTAAATATCCTTCATAAGTTTGGGGTGATGGATTGCAAATCCATGGCAACTTCCATGGTGGCATATTTGAATACGCTGAGAGACTCTTATTCTGATCCAATAGACTCATCCCTATACCGGCAGTTGATTGGCTCATTTATGTGTTTGGTTAATACTCGGACTAACATTTGCTTTGATATGAACACATTGAGCTAGTTCTAGGTGGAACCTATACATGAGTATTGGATAGTTGTAAAGCACATTTTGAGATATCTTCATGGGACACTAAATTATGGTTTGAGATATGCCTCAAATAGTAACATACAACTGCATGGATTTACTGATTCAAATTGGGTAGGGAGTGCAGATGACAGAAAGAGTACTTCAGGTATATGTTTCAGTTTGGGCTTTGCTATGATATCATGGGATACCAGGAAACAAAAGACTTTTTCACTCAACACTGCAAAAGCAGAGTATATTACATCTTGTGATGCTTGTATGGAAGAAGTATGGATTCGTAAGTTGATTTTTTGACTATTTGATCAGGTGTCGGATTCGATTGTGATATATTGTGATAATCAGAGTTGTGTGAAGATTTCATAGTACCCCATGTTCCATGATAGGTCGAAGCTAATTGAGATAAAGTACTACTTTATCCGCGATAAAGTCTAGAAGGGAGAAGTGATTCTCTATTACATCTCCACCGATGAGCAGACAATTGATATTTTGACAACAAAACCTCTGTCTAAGATAAAGTTTTCATACTTGAGGGACAAGTTGGGACTTGTGGAGATACCCTCCCTTGATTGAAAAGGAGGAGATACCTTCCTCGGTTGGGAGTGTTGATATATGGCATCATGGATAGTCAGTGTGTTGGTGGAAAAATATTTTCCAGGTGGATAATGGTCCAGGCATAACAGATTGTTGATGTACCATGGAAAAATATTCTCTTGGGGCATTGTCCAGATAAGTAGAATGGTCCAGGATAGCTATTCTCTTGGGGATTTGCCCAGACAGGTAGAATGGTATGTTTCCTTGAGTTCACAGTAGTGACCAGAGTGGGGAGACTGGTACAAGACAAACATTTTCCCTGAGTTCATGGTAGTGGCCAGAGGGGGGAAATGGTCAAGGACAGTCATTCTTACTAAGTTCACAATAGTGACCAGAGTGGGAAGAATGGTCCTTATAGCCTATGGTGTGGCTTTCATCATCTATTGGGAAAATCATTCTTCCTGTGTCATAGATAATGACTAGGATAGGAACAATGGTCCCTATATCACTCTATTGAGTGAGTGACCTATGTGAGACACTCTATTGAGTGTGTTAATTCTAGCACATGATTTATTCAACATCATGCTCGATTACTCACATGGAGTATGGCCTCACGAGATGATGCAAACAATGATATATTTTGATGCCAGGATGCTACCAGATTATACTGATAGTGACGATGATTCTCGTGACTTGATATGCGTGATCATGAGATAACATGTGTGGTTATGTTGATGCTACCTGTAGAATGGTATACAAGACAATGTGAGCCTTTCCCATACCATGTGAAATGGATGGATGTGTTTGAGACCATTATAGTTAATACCTCCCTAGCTAGGAGGGAGTGTTGATATTATGGTAGTTGCAGGAGGTTTAACCTCCATATGTAACCTTTGATTGGAATAGAATATTCCAGAAGCCCGAAAAATCCTAAACGGATGTGTAAAAACACTAGAAGACAAGTCGAATCAGTAAAATAATTAATATTAAAGTATTATCTTCTAGAAGGACAAGTCAGCCCAGACATGTGACATGAACCACTATAAATAGGAGGCTCTTGAGCTCATTTGTACACACTCACTCAATCTCTCATACAAGTTAAGAGTTGTGCAAGTCTGGAGGAGAGTTGCAGCTACTGCAGTAGTGATTGGTTCTTGGTTTGTGGTCTTTGGATATCTTTTTGGTGTGCTATCCTTGGAGAAGGTGTGATTTCTTGATGATATTGTGGTTTTCCATAATTATTCTCTCTGTCAAAGGTTAAAGTTCTCAAGGGTGGATGCATGCCTATGGTTGGTAAACAATATTGGATTGTTTATGGTGAAATGAGCACATCAACATTTTAACACCTCCAAACCGAAGATTGAGGTGAAGGACTAAAAGACCCTTGTTGGCACCTATACCTAAGAAGAAAAGAATGAAGTATCTGAAGGGTAATGGAGCCTAGCTTGCAACAACACTAGAAAAACAAGAAATCCCTATTGTCACACAAGAACCAGTAGGAGAGAGAGAGAGTCAAGAAATAGAAGAAGAAATCCCTTCTGTCACACAAGAACCGACAGGAGAGGGAGAGGAAATAGAAGAAGAAATCCTTGTTGTCACACAAGAACCAGTAGCAATAGAAGGATATGTCGATGCTACCACATAATAACTAGTGGGAGAAACAGAGGAAAAAGAAGAAGAAACCCCTGCTAACACACAAGAACCAACAAGCGTGTTGAGAAATACCGAAACCCTTGCTGACACACAAGAACCAACATGGTCTACATAACAAGTCTCTATTGCAAATGAAGGAGACCAAGAGAAGCAGACAGAATAAGAAAGAGTCATAGAGACACGACAGACTAAGGCCACTACAAACGCTCTAAAGAAAATTCACCAAGTCCCTAGAAAGCGTAAGTCTATAGGTACATACTCTTTTGCACACATGTAATCATTTCTTATTTAGAGAACTAAAGTACTAGAGAGGAGGAATAACAATTTGCAACATAGAATCAGTCTTCTTGAGCCCAAATTTCCATGCCCATATAAGATATTAGATTACCTAGCACAAACAACATAAATCCTAAGTGGCCTGGGCGCAAAGGATTTAGAAATTAGAGAAGAAACCACACAAACATAATGGCACAAGAATAAGATTTAGGAGGAAACCACCCAAATAAAATGGGACAGGCTTGAGCTCCAGGAGGTAGCCACCCAAACATAATGGGATAGTCCTGAGCTCTAATAGGCAGCCACCCAAACAGAATGGGATAGAAATGAGCTCAAGGAGGTATCCCCCCAAATAGAATGGGAAGACCTGAGCTCTAGGAGGCAAACACCCAAACAGAGTAGCATGCACATGGGGTACAAGAAATAGTTGTCCAAACAGACCCAAGAGTAACTAAAGATGTAGGTGTTCAAACATATACTAGTGATATATGGGGGAAGGCCAGAGAGGATAAATGGGAAACAATGATATAGACATATGAACAAGGGATGATGTGAGTAAAAGAACACTAACAGATTGTTAAAATATTGAGGGGAAAATGGGCAATACACTTACAATACCATAGGGCTAAATGGGATTAATGGAAAAACAAAATAAGAAAAGATGCACAAGCTAAAAGAATAGGTGGACACCTTGAAATAGAAAAGATCAAGCTTGACCTATTAATGGAGTCTACACTCAGCTATAGGGCACCCTCCCATATTTACAACTTGCTTTTGCAATAAAGGTACCTTATGTTTCAAAGGAAGGCATTAATCACTAGTAAACCCTATGAAATCACCTCTAGAAAGACTTTCTTGGAAGCCTACTACAAGTGCACCAATGAAGAGAAGAACTCATTGTGTGATTTGTACCAGCATAATATTTTACTGCACCATGACACTCTGTGGAATCCCAATAATTTTATTGGGGATGTTTAGCTGAGATCCTTTGCCTCTTTTCTAAGAAATCATGTCGACTGGGTGCTTGCTCATCATGTGGATGAGAACAAACATGGATGCAACTTATGGGTCAGGGGAGAAAATTATCATCCCATAGATGTTTTGATTCAACAATTTAACTAGGTTAACTCCCCTATACATGCAAATTTCATGGCTAGCACCAGGAAAGAAGCCATTGCTCATTGCAAGGTGCATACAAACATGTTAGCCAAGGTAGTTGCACAAGGATGTGCTCAAAGGTAGAAACAATCCACTAAGGAAATACAAAACATGGATCCATTTAATCCTGAGAACATGGTAGTAGCCCTAAAAAGAGTCAACAAGTACATCAAGTGCATGGAAGCTTGTGGAATACATGGGTAGGCCTTAATTTTCATTACCCTGTAATTTGGCTACCCACCTCAAAATATCAAAGGGAATACAAGATGGGAAGTTGCATGCTGAGAGGAGGTTAGAATCAAGAGAGGGTACTTCCACGTTGATGAGAAAGGGGGTATCGACTACAGTATCAACAATCTCCATGGGAAACACTATGACTCTTACTCATATTGATTATCTGGTTCCACGAGGATGTGCAACACTTTTGGCTAGGGAGAGATGACCGGTGTCCAAAATGACATCCTTTTTGCACCTCCCTATAACCTTGTTTATCACCTTTTTCCCACTTTTACCCCTTTCCATCACTTATCATGTTCACCAGCGTGCATTTTTGGACCAAGGTATAATTATGTCATTTCAATGATCATGCTTACATATTTAGGGCATAATCCACTTCTTTTTCATGCTAACTAGTGAAATGTACAAAGAACACTTTGCACAAGCATACATGTACTCTGGAAGCATTGGGATCAGTTGTTGCAACACCCCTTGTACAAGTGTTGCAACACCTTCTATGTTGCTACAACACTGCATGTGCACATGTTTCAAGACTATGTGTTGCTAAACCTTTGATGTTGCTGCAACACCTCCAGTGCGCGGTCAAGGCATGGCCATAAAGTCAATGTTGTAACAATTGGATGGCTCGAAAGCGGTCAACCTTCATGACAACAATTGCCAGGGGGATCGGTTGAGTAAGCACAAGGATAGACAAACAATTGACATACCCAATAGGAGGAATAAATGGATCAAACCATTGACCGACAGAGAAGGAAAAAGAGAAAGAATAACCACACATAAATTAGTTTCTTGTTTAGTCGACTGAGTTAGCTATATATATTTTAGAATTGCTTTTGTAACCAATCGAGGAACAACCAAGATTCTAAAAGTTGTCACTCGATCTCATGAAAAAATTAAGGAATGTAATAGATGTATAAATTTCCCTACATTCGAGCATGAAGGAGGGGAGAAACAATGAATAGAGAATAGAAGTCATGTACTCTTTTTCTGCAATCTAATATAAAGTTATTGTTCTCGTTCAAAGTGTGGAATGTGTTAATTTGAGTATTTAACTGTCCTACTATACTCTTATACCAATAACTCATATAAGGAGGCAAGGCCCCCTCCTTAGCCTAGTATTGTTTGTATATTCTATACTTTGTAGAAGTAGTTGTAGCATCATTTATATATTTTCATTCATTTCCATCAATTCCTTTATTAACATCTTGCTATAACTCTAGCGCTTTCCATTACTGTAGCTCCAGATTGTTGTAACTCAGTACTAACATTGCAGGGTATTGTTTTATGACTTGTGAGTGAATAGTTGTAGCATCTTTCCCATCTTGCCATTTTTTTCCAACAATCCTCAATTAACATATTGTCGAATATTATAACAGGGTATCATTTTCTGATTGATGAGTGAATAGTTGTAGTGTCTTTTCTATATTTTCATTTATTTCCAACAATTCCTCTATTTAACTTTGTTGTAATTCTAATATTTCCCTTGCTGCAACTCTCGCCACTGTAACTCGTTTTGCCGCGACTCTTGTTGTTGTAACCTAGGTTGTCGCAACTCTGCTTCCTAGCTAACAATTGTGTGGTTTGTAGCTTGAGATGGTTTATTCCTTTTTACAAGCACAATGTGGTTTGGTTCTTATAACTTGAGTTTTGTTGCATTTAAGTACATGAGTTGTAACATATTTGTCGCATTAATCAAGATCATATTAATACTTGCACAAGTCACCTTTACTTTTCCTGTGAGTATGATTTATTTTTCTGTAAGTGTGATTTACTTTTCCTGCAAGAGTGATTTACTTTTCTGCAAGTGTGATTTACTTTCCTGCAAGTGTGTCATTTACTTTCCTGCAAACTTGTGTTTTCATTACTGCAAGTGTGGATTTCATATAGTTTAATTTAGTGACTTGTTAAAGCATCTTGATATCTTGCTTTTTGGCATTCATTTAAAAGTACTACAACTCATTGGCAATTATGACATCATACTTGCATATACAATGCATGACATTTCATAAGTTCAATACGACCTCATATTGATAATTAAATGTACAACTCTTTAGTTGCTCACTAATTTAATTAGGAAGTAATTGAAAAGTCTGTCACATACAACAGAGGGTAGCAAAAACCATTATTTTTCTTTTGCAAGTAAAATCCCTCAAATAACATTCAAATAATTCCATTTTCATGAGTGAAATGCAAGGAAAAGAAACACTTCCACACTCATTACCAATAAATTCAAAGCCACTACTATTTCGTTAGCTCACAAAAAAATTGTAAAAGATGTTTCATATACTGGTGAGTACATACCTTGTCCAAGAGCACTTTTATACCTGCTATCGCATAAGTTGTAGGTTGGGCAAAGCCCGACCCAACCACTAATTGGTGACAACTTAGAGATCACCTACCAACTGTCACCTTAGGTAAGTGTTCCCGTCACTTTAGAGGTGAGGTAGTCACCTCGAGGGGGGAATCTCAGTGACCCTAGGAGGGATTGAGGCAGACAAAGGGAAAAGAATGGATAAGTCCCCCAAAAGGTCAATTGACTGAGAAGAATATGGGGCTGCCAAGAGTCTTATGAAGGGTAAAATGGATTCCAAGTGTAGGAAACTTTGCCAACTTTGTTGTACCTACCCAAGACACAAGACAAATGAGCGTACAATCCCAATATATGTTATGGATCAACAATTTAAGCTTTTTTTCCCTAATTACAATAGTAAACTAATTAGTATATCAGCAATAAATGTTAATCAAAGAGTGCTTTAAGAGCTTAGATTAAATAACTTGCAAGTACAAGAGTTAGACTAGTTAAACATTATGACTTAGCATGCATGTTGACACTTAATTAACAGTTGTTAGGTGACTAATTATGCAGAAAAAAATAATATCCCTAATGGATGTAGCAAACTAGGTTAAATATCATAAAATTTATCCACCAAAAGTTAGTCCTACTTATCCTAAAAGATGTGCCTAGGTTAGTAGAGAGCTAGGGAAAAATTAGGGATCAATCCTAGGGTTAGTTTGTGAGTTGTTAGAGTTCAGGGGGTTAGGTTTTTTGTAGCCTTATGGATGTAGAAGTTAGTTGTAACAACAACAATAATTGTTTGGAGAAATAGGACACCTCAAGGAGGCAAGGATGCTTCTAGCATGAACTATACAATCCAAGTGAGAGAGCTTCAAAAAGTGAAATTGTCACGTTTACCAACGCAAAGATTTTATATCTCCAATGCAAACTTGAAAAAGGAATAGTGCCTTACTATCGGTTTTATGGGGTCAATGAAAGAGATGGCTTCGCTAAGCACTTGGGGGTGTATTTTCTTGTAATTCCCAAGTGTAGCTAAGTCGATCTAGGAGATGCCAAGAGGGTGTATGCCCTTGCAATTCTCTTGGAATAACTGTGAAAAGAATTTGACCTTGAAAAATGAAACTTGGATGAAAATGTTTGATCTACAAAGCTCTAGGGATGTAAGCCCTTTTACTTCCTAGGGTTTGCAAAACAAACCTAGGTGACCTTGGAGGGTGTACGCTCTTGTAGTTCTCCAAGACACCTTGTGAAAATTGACCTTTCTTGAACAAGTAAACAAACCTTGGGGAGAGTGTAAGCCCTTATATTCATCCAAGGGGTTTAACCAACAACAATTATGGAGAGAGCAAGACAAAAGACGATAAATGCAGATTTTTTCCTTAACAATTCCACAAGAACCTAGATCAAACCCCAATCTTCCAAGTTAATTCCACCCACATGCATAAGAAAGAGTCTCCAAGAAGAGCGCATCACTTTTCACCATCAATAACAAGAACAAACCATAACAATATGCAAAAGGGAGAAAACCCTCCAAGCATAGTGAAAATTTCAGCCAAAGACTCCTCACAATGGGAGAGTTTTGTTTTAAAATGAGATCTTATGATCTCTATATATACAAAATATCACTAACATTGTTTGTCCACATTAGCAAGGGTAAAACATAATATAAGGGGTCCACAACCCTTATCTTACCCCTTGCAACCAAATAATATTCAACAATTCACTTTTACATAATAAAAAAACCCTAAAATAAGAGGACGTCGCCCCTTTAGGGGATGTTTTGACACTAGGGGCAAGTCGTTGGAATTGGAGATGCGTCGTTAGGCCTCCAAAGGCCACATTTCACTCATCTAGGCCATCTCCTCATTGTCAAAACGTCCACATGTTAATGAACCATGTCTTCACCACCAAACCCTAGCCCCTGTAGGTGGTGTCAAGCCTCCAAAGGTGACGTGTTGCCTCTCCTAGGAAAAATGTTTGGCTCAATATGTTTGGCATTTAAGTTTTATAATTTAAACTTAAATTATTTCATGAGTGCCACATTTAATGTTGCTGTTGAGTCCATTTTTGTGCTTCCATAAACCATACTTTTGCCTCTTTATTTGCCCATTTTTCCTTCATTTTATTCCACATTTCCCATAAAACAACCTATCCAAGGTATATTTGTCATCCTTTAACTTCAGAATTGAATTTTCTAAATTTTTGCATTAAAATTGGAAATTTAGCAGAAATTACAGGATTTGACTAAATCCCGTAAAAGCTCCGCCGTTTGTATACTTGCAGGACACCTGGGCAAAATCCAACACTTGGGTCATGTTCCCAGATGTACAAGGATGGTGAATAAGCTATCAGATTCGAAATCTGAGACTGCTAGATGTCCGGTCAACGCTGGTCAAACAGGGCCACTTCAGCAGAAATTGCCCTGTTTCAGCATTAAATCTTGGACAGTTTTCGATTTCGTGGGATTTTGACCATGTTTTGAGGATCTAGAGGAGGCATTCGACCCTCCTAGGATATTTTGGATCTACTTATGATATTTAGGAGACATTTTAGCATTTATGGTTTTTAAACTCTTGTATAAATACTCTTAAGTTTA
>ML785524.1:24481-55709 GCA_009831015.1 Picea engelmannii | reverse complement strand
AATCACAAAAATACCTTGCTCAATACCATGATATTGTGTTTTGATGAAAAAACTATATACATAGATAGTTTTTAATACAAACAATTTTTAATACCACGATATTGTGGTTTTGGTGAAAAATTTATATGCATAGATAGTTCTAAGACAATTTTTAATTTTTAATATTAATATTATGTAAGAAGACAATTTTTTATTATTAAAATTATGTAGTAAACAATTTATTATTATTAGTCCCTGCCGAAGGCGTATAGGGACTATAGAGATCGATAATTCGTTGACTTCATATTAATTTGTCCTTTGACTATAAATTTTTGCATAATTTCTATTGTTCAAACTAGAGAACTAAAAACATTATTTTTTATATAATAAAAAAAACTTATATGTCATCATCTCATTGGAGAATAGATTCAAAGTCTTATCGCTAGCTCCGCTATTCCCAATGTTTTAAATGTTAACATATCCAAAGTTTTGATCATCTACACTCTTTTTGAATTTTTATTAGTATTTTTATTTAAATGTTTACATATCCAAAGTTTTGAGCATCGACACTCATTTTTAAGTACTTAAACATGCATGACACAATGCATTATTTTTTAAATGTTTACATAGCGCGAGGCCCTTAAACAGTACAAATAGCCTTAAATGTTTACTTAACAGGCCTATCACAATACAATTTTCCTCCAATTTTTGGATACAATCTTGTATGTAGTGAATTTGGGCAGTATTGTTGTCCACCGGCATTACTGGTTCACTAGTTGTTGCTTGCTCATTGGTTCGTTGGTTCGTTGGATGCTGCTTATTGTTGTTTGCTTCAACTTTGCAAAGTTGAGGTCCTGCAACTGCAATTCGACCTCTTAGTGCTTGCTCACTAGTTTGTTGTTTGTTGCTTGCTCATGTTTGCTTCAACTTTGCAAGGTTGAAGTCTTGCACCCGCAATTCGACCTGTTCTTGCACTTTGCAGGGTTGAAATCCTGCACCCTTGTTTGCTTCAACTTTGCAAGGTTGAGGTCCTGCATCTGCAGTTGGACCTATTGCTGCAGTTTGCAGGGTTGAGATCCTGCACCCGCAATTGGACCTACGATTATGTCGTCACCATTCACGAGTAATTTTCAATACCATGGTTTCATTTCTATTCGTTGTTTGTTGTTTACTATTTACATTTTGGAGTTAGGAATGTTCAATACTAGGAGGTGTTCAAAATCAAAATAAATATAAAAAATATATAGAAATAATACCTGAGTGAAAATGCTCTTACAGAACATCCTTAAATGTGACTACTGGGATCAAAGAAACATGAATGTATTGCTATCCCCGAAAAGTGTTGAACAAAAAATCTTGTCGCCTTTGCAAAATTTTCTTGTAGATGAAAACTGCAGCTAGGTATAGAAGGACTAGGTATGGTACGAAGCTAAGCAAGCTGCAAGAAAATTCGACAACATTGTCGGTCCTTACTCATCTTTATCAGTGACATATTTCAGTAGGTTATGAAAAAAAAGTGCAGGACTTGAAATGTGAATCCTGGGTGGACGATGAAGATAAAAGGGCAAGTTATATTCTTAGTGGGCAATGGAGTTTCAACATTGGTTTCTTTGTAGATTATGGGATGGGGATCAATAGACTTGTGAGAACAAGATGTGTAATCGCAGGATTAGGGCTATTATCAATAGGTTTGGGAAAATCAAGGAATCCTGGAGGATTAGGCTAAGGGTCCACAGGTTTTAACCAGTACAATACTATTCAATACCTCTTAAAACAACTGACAGGAATTTTTGTTGCACAGATCATACCTTACATCTTCACATACTCAGTGCTGGGATGGTGCTAGTTTACCCTCTTATGCAGACATTGCAGGTCGCTCTATCAACTGAGGGATGGTACTAAATCACCCTCTTGTGCAACCATTGCAAGCCATTCCATTCACAAATTGTGTTTACCAAAGGGGTAGACTGTATGCGTAAAGGGTAGAAAAATGATTCATGATCGGAGCCCAATGACAAAGGTTTTAAGACAGATGGCGGTGCATAAGGTAACGGAGAGCTTAAGAAGGTGACAAATGGCTTATATACATGGGTAGATTTGAGGACCTTATCTCTTGCATAGATGGTTATTTTTTGCGTGGATGAGACATGGTTAACCACATGTCATGGTTTGCAACATGGTGGACACTTAGCACCGACGAGCTTTGGTTATTGTTTTTGTTTGATTAAATTAGTCTAGCTAGTTGATCCGGATAATTTTCGGCACAAAATGAGAGCGGAGATATAATAAAGAAATGCACAGAGATATTGCAGATATTCAATAATATAACAGAAATGTATCAGAGATGAAACCATAAACACAGATATACAATAATACGTCATTTCTTTTAATCAAAGAAATGTACAGAGACTGTAAAAATACAGTCTGAAAGACTCGCTAGAATGGTGGCAGCTTATCTCTGAGAAGAGATGTGACGGCTACTCGCATTTGCAAGAAGATGATTACAATGAGTCTCTGAAGGCCTTTTTACAATAAACGAGAATTCCAAAAGTCCTAGACATCCAAAAACCTAACCCTAGGAGATGAAGCGCCAAAATTCATGTGGGCCCTGTTTGGGTAAGTTAGTACATCAACTTTTCGGGGTCGTAACTTTTGCATACGATCTCTGTTTTAGGTGTATGATAGCTCATTGGAAAGGTATCATCGAGGAGATTCATTTTGGGGGCTAAATTGTGCCATCAATTATCCTTGAGAACCTCGATCTCGGAAAACCTTCATTTAGGCCCTCAAAATGGCCCCGAAAGTTAAAACCTGCTAAAAATAGTAAATTGTCAAAATTGCCAGAAAGTTGTTTTGAGCCAGTTCGAAAAGGTGGGTGGCCACCGATATCCACCTGGATCAATCCTCCCTCCTTAGGAAGCAATGGTCTCCATTGCGTCCAGTTCCCGGGGGAGAAGGAAAAGCGCTTGTTGAATCTGCATCTTGGTGAGCTGCTTGTCTTGCTGGAGACGTCGCGCTGCTCAATTTGTGGAAGTATGTAATGAACCTTTTGAGGTTGAGGTTGTTCAACAAGTCGGGCTACATGAGAGGACAGTGTGCAAAAGGAATCTTTGCGCTTTGCTGTAATCTTGTCGACCTGCTTCTGTTGGATAGAAGGTGCTTGGGGCAAGGCTGTAGTGGTTGCATTGTCCTTTTGTTCTACTTTTGAACAGATTGTGAAGAAGCTGAATTTTGCAGTATGAGATACTACCTTGTGACACTTTTTAGGTGGAACAGTAGTCGGAACTACCTTTGGTATTCTATAGAGATGACCCCCCAAAGTAACAATGACACTACGGGGTCGAGACTCATAAACAACATGGCGTCTCCACATATATGGTTGGCCCAAGAGCACATCATAGACATCTAGTGGGGAAACATCACATAATACCTCATCCTTGAAGGGTTGGATGCCGTATGATAATCTACACTGTTAGCTGACACAAAGATCTCATCCTCGGCGAAGCCATCCAATGTTGTATGGCTGCAGGTGTGGTGTTGTCAACAATCCCAACTATTTGACGACTTCTGCTGAAATGAGGTTCTTCTGGCTTCCACTATCAACAATAAAATGCAGCAGGGTCCCCTTCACCCACATCTGTGAATGAAAAAGGTGCTCCCCCTCTCCAGGATATGTTGGTTCTTCTAGTTAAATTGCTGCGGTAGCGACAATAGCAGTGGGGTTCGCGTCAATGATTTGTCCTTTACCATTGTTTTCAGAATCATTTTATGAATCAGGGTTCGACTCTTTGTCTTTGATCTCGACCATTAATGACTGTTTTGAGCGACATTCATCGGTGTTGTGCCAAGGGCTTTTGTGGAACTCACACCATTTTTCGGTGTCCTTCTTTGTCTTCCCGTGACCCTTCTTTTCTTGTGTCTTAGACTGGTTTTCAAGAGACTATTTGTTAGGGTCATCTTTGTCTACTTCGGTTGTTGCGGATTTTCAGACCCGAACTCCCATTTGTTCTGGTACTTAAATTTCTGCTCGATTTTGACAGCATATCGATAAGCAGCACCGAGTGATGAGATGTCCAGAAAATCCATTTCAGTATGGATGTATCTGTGTAGAGCCCCACAGTATTTTAGAACCAAATGTCGCTCGAAGTCTTTGATTCCCAGCTTGGTCCACAAGGTATGGAAGGTATTGGTGAACTCCGAAACTGCTTGGCCCCTCTCTTGCCATAGTGTGGTCCATCTCATGTATTGGTCTTCATAGTTGCCAACAGGGTAATATTGTTCCTTTACCACATCCACAAAAAAATCCCAAGTGGGATTGGCCCCATATATTCCAGACTCCTCTGTGGAACTTTGCTCCCAGTAAGTTTCCCACCAATGTTTGACATGAGGGAGAGATTTAAGGAGTGCGAAGGTGATCTTTTCTTTGTCGGAAAAATTGTGAACAGAGAAATAACCTTATAGCAGAGTTAACCATTTTTCTCGGGCTTCAGCATCTATCTGTCCTTCAAATACAGGAATATCAAAATTAACTTGTACCTTGAAAGGCGAGGTGCCTCCAAAGTGGCCACTTGACGAAGATGTGCCTGTTGTTATCGGCAGGCATTGAAGGATGTGGGAAAAATTCTCCATCATTTCATCCCTCTGTCGCATGAGAGCTTGCTTAAGCAACAGATTGATAGGATCATCTACTCCGTCATTTTTCTTTTCTTCCGCCATTGAGGGTTTCTTGGGTGTGCAAGAGCGATTGTCGTCAAGAAAGACAAGCTCGAGACCCAATTTGCTATACTCGGACCTCGTCGGGGACATGCACTGAAAAAATGATCAAGAGCAGCCTGCTCTGATACCAATGATCCGGATAATTTTCGGCACGAAATGAGAGCGGAGATATAATAAAGAAATGCACAAAGATATGGAAGATATTCAATAATATAACAAAAATGTATCAGAGATGAAACCATAAACACAGATATACAGTAATACGCGATTTATCAAAGAAATGTACAGACACTGTAAAAATACAGAGTGAAAGACTCGCTAGAATGGTGGCAGCTTATCTCTGAGAAGAGATGTGATGGCTACTCACATTCGCAAGAAGATGATTACAATGAGGCTCTGAAGGCATTTTTACAATAAACGAGAATTCCAAAAGTCCTATACATCCAAAAACCTAACCCTAGGAGATGAAGCGCCAAAATTCATGTGGGCCTCGTTTGGGTAAGTTAGTACATCAATTTCCTGGGGTCTTAACTTTTGCATACGATCTCTATTTTAGGCGTATGATAGCTCATTGGAAAGGTATCGTCGAGGAGATTCATTTTGGGGGCTCAATCGTGTCTTTGGCTATCATTAAGAACCTCGATCTCGAAAAACCTTCATTTAGGCCCTCAAAATGCCCCCAGAAGTTAAAACTTGCTAAAAATAGTAAATTGCCAAAATTGCTAGAAAGTTGTTTTGAGCCAGTTCGAAAAGGTGGGTGGCCATCGATATCCACCTGGATCAATCCTCCCTCCTTAGGAATCAATGGTCTCCATTACGTCGAGTTCCTGAGGGAGAAGGAAAAGTGCTTGTTGAATCTGCATCTTGGTGAACTGTTTGTCTTGCTGGAGACGTCACGCTGCTCAGTTTGTGGAAGTCTGTAACGAACCTTTTGAGGTTGGGGCTATTCAACAAGTCAGGATACATGAGAGGACGGTGTGCAGAAGGAATCTTTGTGCTTTGCTGCAAAATTGTCGACCTGCTTCTATTGGATAGAAGGTGCTTAGGGCAAGGCTGTAGTGGTTACATTGTCCTTTTGTTCTCCTTTTGAACAGATTGTGAAGAAGCTGAATTTTGCAGCATGAGATACTACCTTGCGACACTTTTTAGGTGGAACAGTAGTCGGAACTACCTTTGGTATTCTTTAGAGATGACCCCCCAAAGTAACAATGACACTACGGGGTCGAGACTCATAAAAAGCATGACGTCTCCACATATATGGTTGGCCCAAGAGCACATCACAGACATCCAGTGGGGCAACATCACATAACACCTCATCCTTGAAGGGTTGGATGCCGTATGATAATCGACACTGTTGGCTGACACAGAGATCTTGTCCTTGGCAAAGCCACCCAATGTTGTATGGCTGCGGGTGTGGTATTGTCGACAATCCCAACTGTTTGACGACTTCTGCTGAGATGAGGTTCTTCTAGCTTTCACTATCAACAATAAAATGCAGCGCAGTTCCCTTCACCCACATCTGTGAATGAAAAAGGTGCTCCCCCACTTTAGGATCTGTTTGTTCTTCTAGTTGAATTGTTGTGGTAGCGACAATAGCAGTGGGGTCCGCGTCAATGATCTGTCCTTTACCATTGTTTTTAGAATCATTTTCTGAATCAGGGTTCGACTCTTTGTCTTTGATCTCGACCACTAATGACTGTTTTGAGCGACATTCATCGATGTTGTGGTTGGACTGGTTTTCAGGAGACTATTTGTTAGGGTCGTCTTTGTCATAATTCGGTTGTTGCGAATTTGCAGACCCAAACTCCCGTTTGTTCTGGTGCTTAAATTTCTGCTTGATTTTGACAGCATATCGATAAGCAACACCGAGTGACGAGATGTCCAGAAAATCCATTTCAATTTGGATGTATCTGTGTAGAGCCCCACGGTATTTCAGAACCAAATGTCGCTCGGAGTCTTTGATACCCAGCTTGGTCTGCAAGGTATGGAAGGTATTGGTGAACTTTGGAACTGCTTGGCCCCTCTCTTGTCGCAGTGTGGTCCATCTCATGTACTGGTCCTCACAGTTGCCAACAGGGTAATACTGTTCCTTTACCGCATCCACAAAAAAATCCCAAGTGGGATCGACCCCATATATTCCAGACTCCTCTGTGGAACTTTGCTCTCAGTAAGTTTCCCACCAATGTTTGACATGAGGGAGATATTTAAGGAGTGCAAAGGTGATCTTTTCTTTGTCGGAAAAATTGTGAACAAAGAAATAACCTTATAGCAGAGTTAACCATTTTTCTAGGGCTTCTACATCTATCTTTCCTTCAAATACAAGAATATCAAAATTAACTTGTACCTTGAAAGGCGAGGTGCCTCCAAAGTGGCCGCTTGACAAAGATGCACCTACTGTTATCGACAGGCATTGAAGGATGTGGGCAAAATATTCCATCATTTCATCCCTCTGTCGCGTGAGAGCTTGCTCAAGCAACAGATTGATAGGATCGTCTGTTCCGTCATTTTTCTTTTCTTCCACCATTGAGGGTTTCTTGGGTGTGCGAGAGCGATTGTCTTTAATAGAGACAAGCTCAAGACCCAACTTGCTATACTCAGACCTCGTCGAGGACATGCACTGAAAAAATGATCAAGAGCAGCCTGCTCTGATACCACTCATCCAGATAATTTTCGGCACGAAATGAGAGCGGAGATATAATAAAGAAATGCACAGAGATATTGAAAATATTCAATAATATAACAGAAATGTATCAGAGATAAAACCATAAACACAGATATACAGTAATACACAATTTCTATTAATCAAAGAAATGTACAGAGTCTGTAAAAATATAGAGTGAAAGACTCGCTAGAATGGTGGTGGCTTATCTCTGAGAAGAGATGTGATGGCTACTCGCATTCGCAAGAAGATGATTACAATGAGGCTATGAAGGCCTTTTTACAATAAACGAGAATTCTAAAAGTCCTAGACATCCAAAAACCTAACCCTAGGAGATGAAGCCCCAAAAGTCATTTGGGCCCCGTTTGGGTAAGTTAGTACATCAACTTCCCGGGGTCGTAACTTTTGCATGCGATCTCCATTTTAGGCGTATGATAGCTCGTTGGAAAGGTATCGTCGAGGAGATTCATTTTGGGGGCTGAATTGTGCCTTTGGTTATAATTGAGAACCTCAATCTCGAAAAACCTTCATTTAGGCCCTCAAAATGGCCCCGGAAGTTAAAACCTACTAAAAATAGTAAATTGCCAAAATTGCCAGAAAGCTGTTTTGAGCTAGTTTGAAAAGGTGGGTGGCCACCTGATCTGAAAATAGAAGGCTAACTTGTTATGCTATGCAAGCACCCTCTACCTCATAAAATAAATCTTAACAGGACCTTGCTTCATGTGTTGAAAATGTGCAAACTGGTTTATGTGTTAAGTTTAGGCTTCTTCTTGTCAATGTGCATGTGTGAGGAAAGTTCTTTTACATGCTTAAATATGTGTTATAAATCAATACACAACCATAAAAAGTGCAGCAAATAACACATAAAAATCACAGCAATACCAAGATGATAAAGGAGTTCACCCCTCTCTGGGCTACGTCTCCTTGAGCCTCCTTCAATGGACTTGGCTCTTTGGGATTAGTTTGTCAAATGATCATTACAAGCTTCTGCTCAACTCCAATGGTTTTACAGACTGTACCATTGAGTTTAGAATACATAAAAACCCCAAATTTTACTGTAAAAACTCTGCAAATGGACAATGGCTCATCCAGCAATGACCTCTTCTACAAGTGGCCTCCAAGCTTCCCTGAGCAAGAATGAGGTAAAAATACCTGTAGAAGTCCTCCAATGGATCTGCAACCTATCCCAATGTGTTCAGAGCATAATAAACAGTCAAGAATGACTATTCAGTCTCAGAAAATGGTTAAGTACTCATCTGAGCAATGCCTCAAACAATGAGGGCTTTAATCTTCATGGAGCTTCCTCAAGCTTCAAATGTGAAAAACCTGCATAAGGAGTCTTCAAATGCCTGTGATAACCTCACCAATGGACTCAGAACGTCCAAAAACCCCTAGCTGGGCTTTTACAGCTCCTCATTTGGCCAAAAACTCCAAAAGATATGGCCTCTGCCATTTTCCCCCCTTCAAGCTCTGTTACCCGTGCGCCATTCTGCACCTGTGGGAAAGTAAACTTGGCTTCTGAGTGTTTTCGTGTGCATAAACCCAGCACACGCGCGTCCTGCAAAACGTGCCAAAATGTAGAACGGTTAGCTGAACTAAGGCCCCCCAAATCGGAGGTGTTGGGCGCATGGGAGGCCATATGGCCACGTTCCCCGCGCCAAAATAGGGTTCCGTTACACCGTTTAACATTGGAAGGGCAGGTAACGGGTTCATGGTTTAAAAAAAACCAATACAAAACTCACGCCAAACTCCATTTGTAATGGTCACATGTGAACGGTTTTGTAACCGTGGGTTAAACAACCCCAAACGCGCGCCTTTTAAATTATATAATGGTCATATTGAAATGTAAAAGAACCGTGGCATTTAACAACACAAAACCCCGCGCGGTTGGGTATAACCCACGGGTCATATTAAATAATATATAACAAAGTTATATATGAAACCCCGCGCGCTGTTTAAAAAATATGTTTTGGTCATATGTATAACCCCTCGGTCACATTGCAATGAGTAGAACCGTGGGCATAATCCACAAGTCCTTTCCCGCGCGCGCACAAACCTTTGAACGGTGGTCACTATGTTAATATCCCGCGCTATCAAAAGCATTTTGGTCATATGTGAAATGGGTGTGACCCGGGGCTGGCCCCAGCCCGGACCCCCGCCGTATGCAACCTATGTCAAATTGAAATAATATTCAATTCATATGTGCAATAAGAAATACACCATGGTACGTTGGTCGGGCGGCTTGTGTTAAAGCGTTGTGAGAGGAGGAGGTCCAATGTTCGAACCCATCCGGCGCCAATAAATTTTTGAATGCAAACCCAATAGTCAAACTCGGGGTGCCACGTGGCAACCCTTGATTGGGCCACGTGGCACCCTATTATTCGCCAAAATGAGATGCCATGTGTCACGATTTAATTCGCCCAGCTGTCACCAGAACTGCTCGCCACGTGTCAATCGTACGGTCCAGTCACACGCTGCGTCAGCCTGCCACGTCAGCCGACATGCAGGATGCTGACGTCAGCATGTGCCACGTGTCACCCATCCAGTGGTGACACGTGTCACTTTCCAATTGGTCCAACTGTGCTCTGAAAATGCCAAAAATGCATGACACGTGTCACGCCCAAGAGCTGCCACGTGTCTTGTACGGTCCTGCCACGTCACTGTACGGCCGCCACGTCAGCTGTACGGCCTGCCACGCCAGCTGTACGGCCTACCCAATCAGCATCAAAATTTTGCCTGTTTGGCTCGGCGAACTGACCTCAATAACTTCTCCATACGGACTCCGTTTGCGAAAATAAATATACCGCCGGAATCAGGAGAACGAGACGGACGCAATGGCACCGTTTTCGTCGCATTCCGAGCACTTTCAAAATTGAGCATTTTTTAGACCCCTGGTCCAGATTCTGATCACCACCGATATCCACCTGGATCAATCCTCCATCATTAGGAAGCAATGGTCTCCATTGTGTTGAGTTCCTAGGGGAGAAGGAAAAGCATTTGTTGAATTTGTATCTTGGTGAGCTGCTTGTCTTGCTGGAGACGTCGCGCTGCTCAGTTTGTGGAAGTCTGTAACGAACCTTTTGAGGTTGAGGTTGTTCAACAAGTTGGGCTACATGAGAGGATGGTGTGCAGAAGGAATCTTTTTATATCGTCGAGGAGATAAGCAACACTGAGTGATGAGATGTCCAAAAAATCCATTTCAATTTGGATGTATCTGTGTAGAGCCCCATGGTATTTCAGAACCAAATGTCGCGTGGAGTCTTTGATACCCAGCTTGGTCCGCAAGGTATGGAAGGTATTTGTGAACTCCAGAACTGCTTGGCCCCTCTCTTGCCGCAGTGTGGTCCATCTCATGTACTGGTCCTTATAGTTGCCAACAGAGTAATACTGTTCCTATATCGCATCCACAAAAAAATCCCAACTGGGATCGACCCCATATATTCCAGACTCCTCTGTGGAACTTTGCTTCCAGTAAGTTTCCCACCAATGTTTGACATGAGGGAGAGATTTAAGGAGTGCGAATGTGATCTTTTCTTTGTCGGAAAAATTGTGAACAGAGAAATAACCTTCTAGCAGAGTTAACCATATTTCTAGGGCTTTTGCATCTATCTGTCTTTCAAATACAAGAATATCAAAATTAACTTGTACCTTGAAAGGCGAAGTGCCTCCAAAGTGGCCGCTTGACGAAGATGCGTCTGCTGTTATCGACAGGCGTTGAAGGATGTGGGCAAAATTCTCCATCATTTCGTCCCTCTGTCGCGTGAGAGCTTGCTCAAGCAACAGATTGATAGGATCATCTACTCCGTCGTTTTTCTTTTCTTCCGCCATTGAGGGTTTCTTGGGTGTGCAAGAGCGATTGTCGTCAAGAGAGACAAGCTCGAGACCCAATTTGCTATACTCGGACCTCGTCGGGGACATGCACTGAAAAAGCGATCAAGAGCAGCCTGCTCTGATACCAATGATCCGGATAATTTTCGGCACGAAATGAGAGCGGAGATATAATAAAGAAATGCACAAAGATATTGCAGATATTCAATAATATAACATAAATGTATCAGAGATGAAACCATAAACACATATATACAGTAATACACGATTTATCAAAGAAATGTACAGACACTGTAAAAATACAGAGTGAAAGACTCGCTAGAATGGTGGCAGCTTATCTCTGAGAAGAGATGTGACGGCTACTCGCATTCGAACTTATCGAACTTATCGAATATTAAAAAAGATTCTAAGTCTCATTTGATTTGAGTTATGTGTTTTCCTTGTGTTTTCCATTCAGTTACGGTTTTTTCCTCTGTTCCTACTGTGAGTAAAAACAAGACCTTTGATCTGCGTAAATTGTTGCATTCTTAATCATCTGTCAAGGGCACATCTTGATTTTTTCTACTATTACAAATGAGTGTAATTCATACCTTGCTTTATTTTAACAGTTTTGTCAATCATTTATACATCGCTTAAAATTAAATTTACGCCTCGGCTAATGAGATACTGCCTTTGTATTATATTATCATAAATTTCACTTAAAGTTACATCTTAGAAGCACTGTAAAAACACACACATTGCACAAGACTCTGCCATTGAATTGGCCAGTCCACGCCATGCCAACGCAAAATAACTACACAATCATTAAAGCCATTAAAACCCACCTTGTCAACCCTTCCATCTCGACACTTTCAAATCAGAATTGGAAGCTGAAACCCCTATTATTAAGAACCCCTTATATTAAACGCCGAGGAACATGGCATTTCATGTCGCATATGCTGACATAAATTCGATAAAACCGATGAAGGAAATCAGAATCAAAGAATATATCAACTTGCCTCATGCCAAATCTCTCGAACTGCCAAATCGACAAATTTCGGGTATGCTATGGTGATCAACTGTTCCCGCTCTTTTTCAAGATCAACGACTCATGGTTACTTTAGACCTCCATACCTCTGCATTTATTCCCAATTCAACCCGGCAATGACTACGCTGCCATACAACACTTATTATTATTAATATTAAGTAATATACTAAGCAATACCATTCACAAAAATTCGTGATTGATATTATATATTTTGGTTAAAATTTATCTTTATTTATAGTTCTTGAGTGTTCGCGATTCTCATGAAAATGGAATTTATTATTAATATTAATATTATTTTTATTTATGTTTAGCAAACAATTTTTTCACAGAGTCGTGAATCACTAAAATTATCCAAAACCTGTCGACCCAGCCATTTTCACTAATTACTAACACAAACATCCTCTCTGCGATATCAACACCCTGCGTGAGCCACGGTTGGGAATACTAACCATCTTCTACTAAAGAGTGAAAAATTAAAGTAAATTTTTGGCCACATTCCCAACACGAACTAGTAAAACCTTTAACAATGAGAGAACCTGTTGTTATTCTTGTTTATCCATTTAATGAATGCAAAGGCTCGAGGACTCATTGAAAACTTTACAGGTCCAGCCATGGCCTCTCATACCCATACTCGTCAAATGCATCTATCATCAGTAACCCTCGATTCCCTTACATCCACACAGCTAAAACACATTCATCAATCATGGGCATGTTGTAATAATCCTCAATGGACTAGATTACACAAAATATTTCTCAGAAGGGGAAGGAGTCGATGGCAATCCAAGAGAATGGCAGTCAGGGCTTCGAATTCAGATGTCAATGCCACTACAAAAGTGAATGTTGTGGACGAAGAGGCCAAGGCAAGGGCTCGTGACTTCTTTGAGGTATGTAGTATTTTATTTAATTTACATCATGGGTTTTGGGTTTATGGCTGGTAGGGTTTATCTTACTAGAATTCTGTATTGGTACATGGTTTGTTTGTTTGGGAATGTGGGTATTGGGTAATGCGGTCTTTTCTTATTTTTTACTATGAAAGTTCTACATGGCTAGTTATATGTACTTCCTGCCGGGGGGCCCTTTAGTGTAGTCGTGGACAGCTTGCATCCGCTGCCATGCATATGTTTAGATGGCTTTCCCACCCTTAAGGAATCAGAAGGATTTGTGCAACTTCATCTTCCCTGAGCGGTCCGTTGGGGGAAGGGAGCGGATCATATGGCTAAGGATGGTCTAGACTGTCACTGTAGGTTGTATTTAGTATTTACCATATGATTTCTTAGGATGAGTGTATGATTCCCTTGTCTTCAATTATATAGGCCTTGGTTCTTGCCACCTTAAACAACTCCGCATATTTTTCAGGGGAGTGCAAGAACAATTAATTGTCCCAAGGAGCAAACAGGCCATAGGTCATCATCCATGATATATCATCCGTAAATACTTTGATGGTGCTCTGAGCAGCTATGGCCTTTTCATTGTCAGTATTCCAATCGATACACCTCCTATTACAGTTGTTAGCATCTATGGATAATGATGTTCTGTCTTTACCCTAGGAGGTCTAGTTCAAGGGAAGGCACCTTATTGATAATCTTGACAGCCACAGTAGCCACTTGAGCCTTGTGCTCCACATTAGCTTGGACCTCATCCAAATATTTCCCGACTTGTGCATTGAGGTTTTCGAATTCAGTGTAATAGCACAAGTGGTCTTTGTTCTTGGGCATATATTCAATAATACTGCCCCAGATGCTACTCTTAATGGCCTCCAGCTTCTTCTTCATCTTGGCATGTTCTAGGGTTGGTTCATACTTTGCATGCCATGTGTGCTTGTCCCACTGGTTGCAAGCCAATTATGCTTTTACATAGGATAGGTTTTTTCAGGGCATCATCCAGCTTTGACCTTGTTCTTCAAATATTCTTTCCTCTTATTTGCTAGGGCTTGTAAGCTGGTGGCTCAATTAGTGGCCTCTTGGTGCTTTGCCTTCTAGTCATCCACTTCTTCTAGCAAATATGTTATTTTTTGCCATAGTCCAAGAGTTTTCGAGTCCCCCATATCTGATATTACGATGGTAGAAGGGGGGAACTCGTGCTTTCTTGCTCTGGCAGCTTTGACCCTCAAGATTTTGATTTTTTCTTGTGCTTCATCCAACTGTGCTGTCAATGTAGTAACATTTGTTATAGCTACTTGTAATGAGGCTTGTTAATGCTCAAACTCTCACCTGGAAGGAAAAGTCCTAATCTTAGCAGGAGAGCCTAGTAACAACTCTCAAGCAAGCCACACACTATCACTTTGGTGGCCTTGCTCCACTCTTTAGACTACGGAAATCCCTAAAAATCAAACAATCTAGATTTGTTGTAAAGGTGCAAATGTTCTTGTAAGCTTGAAATTGATTAATAAATTTTTATCAAATAACCAATTTGCCTTGTATATAAAAGAGGTGTTTAAGCATGCAAATTGATTAACATAATTTCCCCAATGAATCAAATGATTAACCAAACCACACAAGTGTTTTGAAATGCTGAAAATGACTCAGAAAAGTAGTGAGAATTGTTATCGCACAATCTGTACTTGCCCAAAGCCCAAGGCAAGTGAGACAAGATTGGTGTAACAAGGGGGTGACCTATCACTATCACCTTAATAGGAGACCCCTTTCTGTTTAGGAGTATGTTATGTTTACTCCAAGGGAGACGTTCCTAGTGACCTAAAGCATTGATAAAACTAAGACAAGGATGCAAGAATACCCCCCTCTCGTTGGTCACTTAAGTCAAAAGGTCTTTATGTCTTAAGAGATGAAGCAAATGTAATGATTGAAGTGTACCTGCCCAGAACAAGACAACAAGCAAAAATATGGCAGTTTCAAGTACAAAATGATGTTAGTGCTTCAATAAGACAATAAACCTTTGAAATATATGCTGGCTGATATAAAATTGCAGCAATATTAAAGTTTACAACAACAATAAGTATTTTATAACAGCTGGAAGAAATATGCCTCAAAATTGCTTGAAAAGACAATGAAAATGTAGCTTTTACTAGGCAAAATGATAATTAATAGTCACAAGCAATTTCTGAAGTGTCTAGCAGCTAGCTAGCATTAAAGGTCAGTTTTGCAGAAAATTTGCTGCAGTTAGATGACTGTAGCAATCTTTTGTAACAATAGCAAATAGGTTAGTGATCTAGGCTAAACTAGGGTTAGAGATAGTTAGTAAAAGCTTAGGAGAAGAGTGTTTGAGTGTTTAATCAACCCTTCAATAAGAGAGAGGCTAGAACTAGTGCCTTCTAGGGCTTATGGAGTCAAGTGGATGGCTTCTCCTAAGGCTGCAAATCGATTTTGATAATGCACAAAAGTCTAAGAGGGAGAATGCATAGGAGAAGTAGTAACTTAAGTCCCCCTATGCATTTTCCTCAAGAAACAAGATACTAGGGTGTAGGCAATTCTAGGCCCTAGCACTTTGCTCTCCTTAGGGTTCTTATGGGATAAGAACTTAGGCAAAGATAACTAGGTCAAAACCTTAGAGTGCTAGGAAACTAGGGCACTAGGGTTTCACTAGTTACTAGATCAATTCAATGAAAATCTTGGCAAATAGAAAGTAAGAAAGTAACAATTTAAGTTCCTTACTTCAAGCATTAAGTATATCATGCAATTTCATAATCTTGTATGAGCAAATAAAACCACACATAAACCATTCAATAGATGACAAAAAATTGCAGATTTTACCTACTTGCACCAAGAATAATCATGAAAATACCATGCAAGATCACCATAAAAGCTTCCAAGATTGATCCAACTTGCAAAAACCAACCTTATACAAGAGTGCGCCTCACAATTTCAACCAATAGCCCTTACTAGGGCGCAAATTTCAGATCTCTCCTCTTGTGTGAGGAGTTATGATCTAAAAATAAAAATGAATGTACTTTATGTTTATTTATACAAAACTGGTGACCTTTAATTAATTTTAGGTCAAAATAAGGCTGACCTGATCAATTTACAAATAAATTCAAATTTGACATAAATAAAATTAATTAGCATCTAAAGACACCTCTAAGGGTGACATCATGCCCTTCTAGGGCAATGTAGAGGCCGTAAGGTGGAACGTTGGGCTCGAAAGGTAGGGCGCTTGGCCTCCAAAAGCCCCGGATGAAGCCCACACATGCCACTAGGCTAAAAAACACCTCCAAAATGGAAACCCTTGTGACTTATGAACACCTCCACGATGGTGACGTCATGGGCCTTCTAGGGCCAACGTCCATGTGAAAGAGAAAGATCCCCCTGGGTCTAGGTCTTCCAGGGTACCTCCAAAGGCAACGTCCTTTTTTCTTCTTGGTGTAAATCTCTGATGTCTTCTTGCCCCTGGTTGGGGTTACAACATTCATCTGTGGGCTTTAAGCCTCCATGAAGGTCCGAGCTAATGATTCCCTCACGTGTACCTGTCCACCAGGCAAGGTCCTGCAGTAACAACAAGTACGCCCTCCAGGGGTTCATAAGTCATAAGGATCATAGTATGTAAATCACATCCAATAATTAAATTACCCAAACATGTGCATCAAACCCCCCTTAACCCAGACAATTGCTCAAAGACGTTATGTAATTTGACAAGTCAGGTTTGGAGAAGGTATCAGGGTGTCATATTGGGCTAACCTTCCTTAAGTTTGGGGTGTTTCCCAGGTGGGAGCCAATCCAGGTCATGTAAGTGTATGAAGTGGCATGAAAGAAGTGTTTGGGCATGGGGTGCAGTAATAACAGGGAAATGTAAGTCTTACCTGTGGGTGCCTTTGTAGAGGGCGAGCTGCACCTTATCACAGATTCTATTGTTTCGTAGCCCATTCATTGCCTTTTATTCTTAGCTTCATTGCTTTTGATCTTTCTACTGTTGTGCTTCAAGGGGATAGTTGAGGGACACTGTCTTGGCTTGATGACCAGAAGTGATAGCGTTATCCACAAACATTTCACGTAGATGAGAAGGCTGGCTTGTGATGAGACCCCCTTTCTCTTGGCTATGCCACCAAGAGACACTACCCTGGTTTGGTGATTAGATAGGTGGTAGTGTCATACCGCTACATGCCCATGGTCATAATAGTCCGACTCATGATGAGACCTCCAATCCACCAACTAGTACCTTGAATGTTTATGTATCTTATGGGTTCCCTTTTCTTACTCAGAAGCCTTTTACTCCTTTCTCGGGAATCCCTTGGCGAAGCATCTCAAAGGTTTCAATTTGGCTTTTAACTCTTGCCAGCTACTTTTACCCTCTGGGCCTTTAGCCCCGTCTTCCCACAAGGCAAGGTACAACCCTTCATAGTGTGGCCAATCCCAATGCCCGAACAAAGGTAAGGGGAGATGAGAGGAATAAAGATGAAAAGTGGTAAGTATGGAGGGAACGGACGATGACCTTTCACAGACCCACCCAGTGGCAACCCATCCTAAAGGGAGATCAACTTACTAGGGCACCATGTCACCATTCCAGGTACAAACAAGTCAAAGAGCATAATTTCCAAGCAAACGTTATGAAATGAAGGAAGATTCAATGTAACATATTCAAGTGCTTCAAAAATCAGAGTGACACATACCATGATACGCGGACTCATTACCTCAAGGAGCAAGACTTACTGCTACTTCAGGAACAAGCTGGTGGGATGGATACTGCTGCTGTTGATAAATGGACTGCATTGAAGAAAATAGGGGCCCTCCGGAGCCATGCTTAAGTCGTCCGACTCTCGGTACTCCATGTCTAAGACCTGTGGGCCTTGAGACGTGATCTCCTTAGTTATCCCTAGGGTAGGGGATACCAAGAATCTTAGTTAAACCAGATTTGATTAATGTCACAATGAGTTCTCAAAAGGTGTTACCAGCAATTAAGTGTGAAAGAAAAGTACTTTGAATGATCAATTACTCACAAATTATACTGGAAAGTAGAGATATATAACAATCTCAGTGTGTAAAGGTGTTGGGCAGATTTACTTAGTTATACCATCAACATCAATCAAGTGAATATTCTAAGTACCACAATATTACTTCCAACACAAAATTCACAAGTGAAATGATCAAATAAATTTATGTCATAGAAAGTTGATTTTAGAAATAATGCCATTAACAAGATCATCATAAACCATGAGATGATATCATTATTATTAAGTGATGGTGTATGAGTGTAGTGCTGATAAATTTGCTTACTTATGCCCACAATTCAGTTTTCCCAAAACATATGTAAACCATTCAAGATTGAGCTTTGTTATCAATGCAGTAATAGCAAGGAGAAGTCATGCATGTGATTGTGTTTTGTTACCACACAAACCAACACCTTTGCTCAAAGTCCTTAACTCCCTATTACCCCCCCAGACTAGGGGTAACTAAAGAGATCATGTCTCGAGACCCACAGGTAGCAGACATGGAGTGCCAAAAGCCCGATGCCTAGCACAACCCACAAAGCTCCTCTACTTTATCACAGAGCAACATCCACTACATCGTCTTGGTTCCAAGAAGACAATAGGTCTTTTTCTTCACGAGGTAACAAGTCTAGTCTCGTGGTAAGTATCATTTTAATATTTGAAGCATTTGAACATGTTGCAAAGAATCCTTTCTTGATTATGGAACGTTTGCTTGGAAATTATACCTTTTGCCTAGTTTCACCTTGGTGAGGGACATGGTTTCCTAGTAAGTAGATCACCCTCGGGAAAAGGGTTGCTGGGATTCCTTGAAGGGTCATCGTACCATTCTCGCTCATACTTACCACTTTCCACACCTCTTCCCCTTCCGTCTCCTCATATTTTGGGATTTTGGGCTCATTGATCCCAAGAAGCGCTTGTACCTCATTTCATGGGAAGAAGGGGCTAAAGGCCCAGAGGTGTTGTAGTTGGCAAAAGTTAAAAGCCAATCATTATCCTTTCATATGCTCGCCCTATCGTCATGAGAGCAATGAAGCGCTGCTCCGTAAAAATCAAGGACTTTCTAACATATAACTAATTAGTGTCCCGCTTGTTGGGGGAATGCATTTTGCGGTGTCCTTTGCTTTCCATTGCATACGACACTCTGTGTGTTCCTAACTCCAAGTGGCATTGCGATACTCCTTACTTTCCATTGCACATAGTACTTTCAGACCATAATAAATTAATGGCAATAAAAACGCTTGGAAAAATGTTGCATTGCGGACGAAGGGCAACACACCCTCTACAAAGGCACCCATAAATGAGACAATATGAACCCTTGTATGTCAAGACCCCTTGCGTAGAAGTCTTCCCCAATCCATCCTACATTCATTACATGACTTGGATGGGTTCTTCTTGGGAAACATTCTTTGACTTGGGCACCGACCTACCCAATAGGGCACCATGACACCCCTCCCATACCTAAATTAGGCAAAACTTATAAGGTCTTTGAGCATTTGTTTAATTTGAAAATGGGGGTTTGATGCACATGTTTGGGTGGTTCTTGTGTCAAATATGGCTTACTTGGCATGATACTTGTGGCTTGTGGACCCTTGGAGGGTGTACTTGATTGTCTTTGTAGGACCTTGCTCACAGGATGGACCCTGGACCCCACATGAAGAAGACCATGGATGATGGATGTTACACTTAGAGGACACGGGACGTTTTGTTTGGAGGCACCTTGGCATCACCGGAGGACGAGGTTGCACCCTTCTCCACTTGGACATTGGCCTTTGGAGGTCTAGGACGTCACCTCCTAGCCCATGACGTCACCTTGGAGGGTTGGAGTTTGATGGATAGGATTGTTCTAGAGGTGGCTTCACAGGAGGAGACCATGGTAGGGAACTTTGAGCATGACACATGGCCTTTGGAGGCCCAACGTCTCCCTCACCATGCTTGACGTTGCACTTGGAGAGCCTACGTCACCTTCTTAGGGCATGACGCCACCCTTCTAGGGTTTTATTTCATGTAAAAAATTAAATTTGTATATTGCAAGGGAAAATTTAAGGGGTCGGCCCTCTTATGTAGAGACATGATTGTTGAAATTAATGCAGTTGCAAGATCCATTCTCCGGAAGATGGCAAAGACCCTAGCTGAGATCTAGGGTCCCCAGTACACTCTTGGGGTTCTTGGTTTGGGACCAAGCAGTTAGAGCCATGGCAAAAGACCCTAGTAAGGGCCCCCAGTATATTATTGGGGTTCTTGGTCAAGGACCAAGCAATAAGTCCCTAGATGTGTTCTAGGGCCCCCAAATGTGTTCCAGGGAATCCTTGCTCGGTGCTTGGATTGATCCTTGGATGTGTTCCTTGGTGGTTGATGATATAAGTCCCTAGATGTGTTCTAGGGCCCCTGGATGTGTTCCACGGAATCCTTGCTTAACGCTTGGGTTGATCCTTGGTCTTGTACCTTGGTGGATAATACCCTATATGTAATCTAGGGCCCCCAGATGTGTTATGGGGTATCCTTGTTTGGGACTAGGAAGGTTCTTGGTTAAGTACCAAAATGTGATGATGTGTGATCCTCTTCTTCTCTCTCAGGATGGTCCATGAGACCTAGGAGCAACTACGAAGATGGACATGACCACATCATTGATTTTTCCTCTTATGCTGGGACGATAAAAGATTATCATGAGACTTATGTGGACAGTTTGCCATTGAAGAAGACCCCTTTGACTTTGTCTTGTTGCCTCCCTTACTTGAGCCTCGTCTCTCTTCTTGTTCTTTGTGGTGTTGGTCTTTTATAGTCACTTTGACTTGATTGGCTTCCTAATTAATATTTTTATAATTAAAATATTAATTATTATTTTTATTTTATTTATTTTAATTATTAGGTTTTTAATTAAACCTAAAAGGTAGGGTTAAATTAATTAACCCCAACCCCTTTCTAAACTATAAAAGGAACCTCACCCCTCTCTCATTCACATACATTATTTCTCACACTCACTTTCCTTGGTCTGAATTTTGGTGCGGCCTACTCTTGTATAGTTCAGTTTCTGGTTTAGTCTACTTGAAGGGTTCTCCTATTGATCCTTGAGGGTACGACCTCCTTGTGTTTTCCTCCTCTTGCTGGTTTGAAGAATCCTTGTGCTGATGTGAGGTACGACTGGTTTCTTTTTGTGGTGCAACCCTTTTCCTTTGCTGCTACAACTAGGTGCGACCCTCTCTCCCTGCTGCTACAGGTGCCACGACCCCCTTTCTCTTCTCCTCTAGCCTGCCGCTAGCCTTCCTAGGCTGCCCTGCTCTTCTCTAGCCTGTCGCTGCCCTTTTCTTGGCTGCCACTGCCCTTTCCTTGGCTGTCACTGGTACCCCTCTCATGCTGCTGCTGTCCCTTATCATCTACAACATTTAGGGCTTGTTATGACAGCTCTAAATCTGCTGTTTTAGGCTGCATTTTTGCTACAACAGTCCTATAAGTTTTGGGCAGATTTTGATTGAGCTGTTTGGGTTTTGTTTCAGCCTTGAGTGTTGGTCTTTGGGTTTTTATATCAACCCTACTTGCTGTTAAGCGTGCTGATTGGTTTTTGAATTCTTCTTGGCAAAACTGTCCACATAGATCATGATGAGATCAAACCCTTGAGGGTTTGATCCATGACCATTAATACAGAAAAGAGGACAACACAAGCTTCTAAGGTAAATCTGTTCTTTGTCTTTAATCAAGGTAATGTTCAGTTTCTTGCTTTGCTAATTATCAAATCTATTTATGTTAATGTTCAAAATTATTTTATTGTTATGATTAGATCTGTTCATGCTTAGATCTAGCTTAGATTGTTTTCTACATGTTCAGATCTAGTGTACTATTTTTGTGTTTGATCTACTTCATAAAATTTGTTGTGAATAAATTGAAAAAGAATATCACTGTTCTAGTTTTCCCTTAAATTCTAACATGGAATCAGAGCTTAGGGCGTGAAAAGAGCTCAATAGTGGCAGACTTTTTAGTCTGCGTAGATCCAGTTTTAAGGGTTTGTTTTGCAGATCAACAATAAGCCTATTTCATAATCAGATCTGGAGATCAGGCATAAATCTGGTAACACAACAACGATTTTCACTTTGCAAATTGTGTGGTTAGTGGCTTTATTTTCTTCTCAAATTTGTCTCATGAATTAAGGATCTGAACAAATACATGCACTTGTTTCCACAAGTCATCACACACTAATTTTCATTTAAGGCTGTGGTATAACACTTATGGTTTCCATTCTTTGCTGGCACTTAAAATGAAATTTTAAGCTTAAGAACATTAGCCTCAAGGATATTTTGACTCGTGTGGGAAGATGGCTTTCAATTATTATCATAATCCTTAAGTGGTATTGTATTTTCCTCACATGCTTTACTTTAACATTGCAATACACTTCAAAGCACCAACATTTATTAATTGGATCACTAACCTTTGGAACCTTCACATTTCCTTAGTTTGTAGTATGGGGCAAGGCTACCGGGATGATAGTGGGTAACTTTCCTATTGGACCTCTAGTCTCTCCTGATTGAGAATAGGACTTTTCCTCTTAGGGTAGAGTTTTGTGAGCTAGCAGGTCCTTCCACTATGCACATACAGGCCACATTCGAGAGGGAGATAACATCAGTAGCAGAGGCACATCCTTGTGGTTATTTTTCAGATTTATCAGGGTGGATTGGCGCAACACTTGAACATGCTTTGGGTGCTTTCATGCAAGTGAAGGCACACTTCCAACTTTTTCGGACTAATGCATGTAGTGAGTTAAAGTGTTCCTGCTTTTTCATATCTGAATGCAGTAGGGTACAGATTTCAGAAAGAGTTCTAGAGTGGGAGAACAAATAAATAACACCCAACACAGAGATCAGTCCCAGTACCTGGCAGAAATAAAACAACAGAAAAAAAGGGGACTCTTTTTAGGTTTTTATGAAGTATTAAGACTCCAAACAGAGTATTATTTTCCCACACCATGTCTTTATATCTTTTGTTGGCAGAGTTTTGTTTCACTCTCAAAATTTGATACAGTATGACACCTGTATCTAACATAATAATAATAATAATAATAATCTATTTTTAAGGTCATGACCAAGCCACACCAAATTGGTGTATGAGACCCCCTTGTTTGTGGGACAAGGGACCCCCCTCCACCCAACGATTTGACTGGTAAAGTCTATGGAGGTATACATACCCTACCCCCCTCTGGATTTGAACTTGTGACCTCTTAAGATGAAACACATGTTCTTAACCATTAGGCCCACTCCAGAGTCAGAAATTCATATTACCTATTGAAGATTGCCTTAGCATTCAGATCAATGTTGAAGGAGTATTTCAGTTGAGTATAATAAATAATCCTTGAGAACTTTGACAAATACTTGCACATAAATAATTTTTCTTTGCCAAGTCTTTTACTGTGTGGTATCTTGACAATTGAAGTATAAGAATAACAATGCTGTCTCATGGTGAAATCTTTTCTATCCAACAACTTGGTCACAGTTTTGGGCACTTCACCAACTTTGAAGTTCATAGTGCTGCCTTTGAACCACTAGTATAATTCTTTGTTTGACACTATTAAGTCTTCTACATTCACTGGTTATGGATTTTTTTTGCACTACTCATCTACAAGCATATATGTGATGGAAATCAGGCAAATAAAGTAATTTGTGAAGCAGCCAGAGCTATGATACACTATCAAAATCTTTCGTTGTCTCTTTGGGTCGAAGCTGCGAGTACCGCAGTCTATATTCAGAACAGATGCCCTCATAGAGCCTTAGAAGAGAAAACTCCAGAAGAATTCTTCACCTGTAAGAAGCCTTCAGTTGATCACTTGAGAATCTTTGTTAGTCTTGTCTACATTTATATACCTAAAGAAAAGAGGACTAAGCTAGAGTCCTCCGGAAAGAAAGGAATTGTTGAGGGATACTGTGAGACCTCAAAAGCATATCGAATCTATGTACTAGGGCAAAAGTACATAGAGGTTAGTAGGGCTGTGACCTTCCATGTGGAAGCTGCTTTTCGTCGGTCCGGAGAACTTCTAGAGGAGCACGAAGCTCCATCTCCAGATCCTTCAAAATCACAACTTTCAGATGAGCAGAGGGAGGAGGCTAGAGAGCCTTCAATGGATTCCATAAGGGATTTTGTTGAGTTTTCCCTAGAGAAACCTCCTGTCAAAAGGAAGCTAGCTTGGTGTTATGAAATCTTAAAGGAAGCAGAAAAACATGCAACACCTAAAGGTACCTTTAGAGAAAGCAAGAAACCATATAAATACTCAGGTCTGATAGCTTAGCTGAATCTTATGATTGACTCAGAACCTTCCACTTTTGAAGAGGCTTCCAAACATAAAGTGTGGAAGGATGCCATGATAGAAGAGTATGAGTCAATATTGAAGAATCATGTATGGGAAGTGGTCCCAAGACCTAAAGGAAAATCAATAGTAACCTCTAAATGGCTTTACAAAAATAAAGCACGCAGCAGAAGGCTGTGTTGAAAAATATAAAGCTCAATTTGTGGCTCGTGGCTTCTCTTTGAAAGAAGGAATTGACTATGACAATATCTTTGCTCCTGTTACCAGGTATACCTCTTTCAGAATCATTATCTCTCTTGCTTCAGTTTTTGATTGAAAACTTCACCAAATGGATGTTAAGACTGCCTTTCTTAAAGTGAAGTTGAGCAAGAGGTTTATATCGAGCAGCTTGAGGATTTCATGGGAAAGAATCCCATGTCTGCAAACTAAAGAAAGCCTTGTATGGATTGAAACAAGCTCCGAGAGCTTGGTATGGAAGAATTGATAGTTTTTTTTCAGAGTCTTGGGTTCACCGAGAGTATAGCAAATCCTAATCTTTATATAAAGATTGTGCAAAATCATCCTGTTATCTTAGTATTATATGTGGATGATTTGTTCCTTACTAGAGAGGAACATCTAATAGCTCAGACTAAGAGGGAACTTTCAACAAAATTTGAAATGAAGGACTTGGGTCTTATACACTACTTTCTTGACTTAGAAGTGTGGCTGAGACCTGGTGAGATATTTCTCTCTCAAAGCAGGTATGCAGTTGATGTGCTTCGCAGATTTGGGATGCTGGACTGTAAGTCCATGACCACACCTATGATTTTTAACTTGAAGAAGCTACATATAGGTTCAGATCCATAAGACTCCACCATATATCATCAGATCATTGGGTCCTTGATGTATCTAGTACATACCAGACTGAACCTATGTTACGCAGTGAATGCCCTCAGTCAGTTCATGTGTGAACCGAAACATATTCATATGGTTGCTGTTAAACATATTCTCAGATATGTCTGAGGGACTATAGCCAATGGGCTCATATACACTTCCAGTGGAGGTGTAATGCTTCATGGATATACAGATTCAGATTGGATGGGCAGTACAGTGGATCGGAAGAGTACTTTCGGATATTGTTTTAGTTTGGGTTCAGCTATGATCTCTTGGTCCAGCAGGAAGCTGGGCTGAAATATCCCTGATCCCGCTGATCAAGATATTTGCTACTGTTCTAATGCTCTGTCTCGCAGATCTGATACACTGGGGGTTTCTGGATGCGTTTCAGTTGTGTGTTTGAGATATTTTTGGTTATTGCAAGTGCATGTTGGTTATTGCATGTGCATGTTGCATATTTATGGTTTAAACAATATATAAAGGATGCATGCAGAAGTAAAGAACATCAACTGCCCAATATATGTATTATGCGACTCAAGCATGGAAATACAATAGCATACTGGAAATATAGAAATAATCGTCAGCTAGATCTCATGGATCGTCACTGGAATACAAACAAATAACATCAAAATACCCGTGATCAGAAGATGATAGCAGATCTGATGCATGCACGGATAGATCAACAAAATATGCGATTCCGGAGAAGTACGGTAACCGCTACGAGCTGGAAAACTCGTCCAGAAGAATCGACCGTCGAAATGCGCTGGAAACTGCTCCACTAGAAGCGCCCTGGTTTCTAGACTGAAATGGATGTCTGTCGGATCTCGGATCTGACCCCTGAGGCACTGGATCTGGACCCCTGGGGGGGTTTGCGCACCTCCTGGGACACTGGATGCGCCCCAAAGGATTCCACCAACGGAATCTGCTGCTATATGGCTCAAAACGATCATCTCGCCAAATAAAGAAATGGGTCGGAAGGATTTGTCTGAATTTGCTCTGAAACTCTGCATGCAACACCAAAATGTCTGTCCGGAAGAGCTGCGCCCTAAATGGATGAATGAGTTGATCTGCAATATTCCACCGTTAGAATCTGACGATAGATGGCTCAATAGAAGCGCCCTGACTAGATCTCAAATGGGTTGGAAGGAAACTACAATCTGGATACGGATCTTGTGCAGCTCTCCAAACCCTCAAACTGACTTGCGCCCTCACTGGTTGAGCTATGCACTCTGCAATGGATACTCCTGAAAAGTATGGTGAAATACCTGGATGGTATCTTCGATGGGCTAGGGTGTGTCTCTCAACACCGAAACCGATCAATGGTGGTGGTTTCCTCCAGAAATCCACAAAACAGTAAGGTCGACTCTCCTCCTCTGGGAACTCTCAACATCAAATCATAACAATGCATAAGGAGGAATTAGGTCAAATTCCTCCCTTTATACCTTTCCCAATCTAATTCACCATTGACCTCACTTAAGCTAGGTGCTTTTCCTCCTAAAGTGATTAATTAGTCAATTAAGTCCCCCCTTTAACACCTTTTCATTCTAATTCTTCGTTGACTTAGGCTTAAGTGACTTTTCCTAAGTATTTTGGCTTAATTCATCGTTTAGCCATCAATTCCTCCTTATTTCTCCACCTTGTTCCCTGTTTGTGCCTGACTATAGTCTACGAGAACATATAGACTACTAAGTCACTCCCTGCCGGCCTACTCTTGGGAACGAGACATCGCATGGGCTCCATAGCCCAGAGCACTGTAGAAGCAGAATAAATTGCTGCTAGTGCTACTAGTAGAGAAGCAGTGTGGCTTAGACAGCTACTCTTAGATTTGTTCAGTGTTGAGCTGGAACCTACAGTAATTCACTGTGATAACCAGAGCTGTTTAAATCTCTCTGAGAATCCAGTGTTTAATGACAGATCGAAACACATTGAGATGAGATATCACTATGTTCGGGACATGGTGCATAAGAACATTCTCAGTATTCAGTATGTTTCGACGACGAAACAAACAACATATATCTTGACCAAGCCTCTGTCATTAACAAAGTTTGCGTACTTTCAAGACAAGCTTGGTGTTGCTAAGAATGCCTCTCTTGCTAAGAGGGAGTGTTGAAATTAATGCAGCTATAAGAGCCATTCTCTGGAGGATAGCAAAGACCCTAGCTGAGATCTAGGGCCCCCAGTACACTCCTGGGGTTCTTGGTTTGGGACCAAGTAGTTAGAGCCATGGAAAAAGACCCTAGTAAGCCCCCCCAATATATTACGAGGGTTCTTGGTCAAGGACCAAGCAGAAAGTCCCTAGATGTGTTCTAGGGTCCCCGATTGTGTTCCAGGGAATCCTTGCTTGGTGCTTGGATTGATCCTTGGATGTTTTCCTTGGTGGTTGATGATATAAGTCTCTAGATGTGTTCTAGGGCCCTTGGATGTGGTCCAGGGAATCCTTGCTTAACGCTTGGGTTGATCCTGTTGATGAATGCAGCTATGTGAAACATTCTCCAACTTACAAACCTGTGAGGTGTGGATCATTGCAGCTATGTGAAGCCTTTCTCTCAGCTTACAAACCTAAGAGAAAGCCCCTAAAGAAGGGTTCGTGGTTCCTGCCTGAGACAGAGCTAGGAACGTAGAGATGACCTCCTCCATGAAGAGAGTGAGAAGAACTCCAGATGATTATCCAGTAGGAAAAGCGATTTGATGAGTTGGACGTGCCTGTGGCTGAGCACAAGGTGAACGTGTGAAATCCCAAAAGTGTTGGGCGCATCGTCATGTGATCATAAATGAAGATGATGTGTTAGCCTCCTTTGAGCAACAAAGTTGACAAGAAAAATCCAGATGATTCTCCTGTGTGAGGCAGTGGGAATGGAGATCTGTAGAGTGGACGTGCCTATGGATGAGCACAGGTGAACGTGTGTAGATCTGGTTCTTCTGTGTAATGCAGTGAGCCAGAGCTATGACATCCCTATGGATGTGCCCCTAGTGGGTGTATCAAATCCTTCTCTATATGTTGTTCAAGAGTTAGACTTGCATGTAACTCTAATTGTTATGTAAAGGGTACAGGTCAACCCCACCTTAATGTGATTAATAATAAATGTAAAAGATAATTAATATCACTAATATTAATTATAATAATAATAATAATAAATTATAAAGCGACTTAGAGAGGTCGACCCTGTTGAGCCAATAGACGCTGTTGTTGATTGGTCAACTCTAATATAAGTAAGGCATGATTCCCCATTGTGGAATCACATCTTCCTTGTGAGTTTGGAAATTTCAGCAAGTACATCTTTTTGGCAAAAGGTGCACACCTCTCTTGGGTGCTAGAGTTCTATGGTTTAAGCACCCTCTTGTGTGCTAGGTCTTTCTTGGAGGTGAAGGTCTTTCTCTTGAAGAATATAGCAAAGGATTTGGATGGGTTTTCTTCCCTCGTTGAGAAGGGTTTCCCAGGATACTTCTTGTGTTCTTGTGCATGGTGTTTCTTCTTGTGATCTTGGTTGCTGCAACATTATTGTTTATGGTTAAGTAAAATGCTAAAATGGAATGAATTTCATGCTTAACCTAGCTTATGAAAAATCAACATGCTATCAGAGCACAGGTCTTGAAAAACCCATTGCACAAGTATCTATCAATCTCCTCGCTCTTCTGTAGAACCGTACGACCCTCCTAGGGTTTTTAGAAAATTCGTACGCCTTCCTTTATGAGGTGTTTCAGCCCTTAAACACTTGAATGTTGGGGCTAATTTTGGCATAGGAGAGTACAGCCTCCTCAAAAGCATCTCCAGAGACTCTCAGAGTGACATTCTGAGCATTTTGAAATTTTGGCCCTAGGGTTTCTAGGGTTTTGCTAATTTATGCAGAAATTTCAGAATTAGGGTTTTTGCAAACTCATTGAAGAAGCTCTTCAGCTCACCAGTGTTCTCCTATCTCTCAAAGGCTTATTGTTGGCAGTCATAAGTATAATAAAACCTAAAAGTGCTAGCCTAGCCTAGCCGTTTTGTTTTCTAGCCTAGTTGACAAAGGGTTGTGAAGAATCTAAAATTATGATGAACAAAACTATGATGGAAGATAAACTTGATGGATCAAGCAACTTCAAAGTTCTTGAAAGACAAGACTTCAGAGGAAGACTTATTGTGGGTAATACAAAATGGTTTACCAGAAACAACTATCAATGAATGGAAGGAAGATGACGTCAGGACAAGGAAGCCAATCACTTACTCAAGCCTTTACTTTGAAGGGCCAGCTTCAAAATAACAAAGATGACAAAAGGTGACATCGTGATTATCTTCTTCATAAACATCTCAGAGGATAGAGATAAGCCAAGAGCCATTGGAGAAATCATATCAGCATCCTCAGGTATGCACTTGTATATGTTATTTGTATCATTGTCATGAGTGAAATTGCAGGAGGAAGGAACCTTTGCTGAAGTCATGGATCCAAAGGGATCTCAGTGCATTTAGAGAAACAACACACTCAAAGTAAAGACTTCAGGTTTGATTGTTCTAATTGTCATTCCTCTAACCTATATTTCTAAAAGTTTGCTACATTACAAGTAGGTGTTGTAGCTGTGAAAATATTCCTTAAAAGGTTTTGATTCTAGAGATGTACTCATTATTCTCCTTTAGGAGATATTCTTGTGCTGGTTCTTTTTGTTTTCTTGTTCCAGATAGGTTAACAAGAAAAGAAGATGCTTATCCTTCAGAGGGAGTCACTTGACTCAGAAGGAGCCAAAACCATTTGAGAAAGAAGAAGAATAGAACCATCATTGAGACAACCAATGCTACAAAGCATGATCAGAATCCTTCTAGGATTCCATGGGAAGAAGCATGCATGGCACATTATATGTGTAGAACAAGAGTCTTCACCAAACTTTGAAGAACATAACTCCCGAAGAAGTCTTCACCGGAATGAAGCCTGAGATTGAACACTTAAGGTTATTTAGGTGCCCAACATATTTTCATGTACCCAAAGAGAAGAAGTCCAAGCTAGATCCTTTAGGAAGAAAGGATACAGTGAATCTTCAAAGACACCCCTAGTCAGAAATAGATTGAGACAAGCAGAGACATTGTCCTTGAAGAAGAGACAGTTTTTTTTTTTTTTAAAGACCCAGAGAATCTCAGATGGAGATTGATAGTGAGACAATACCTTCTCCCCCTTCAACAATTCAGAGGGAGACAGACATTACTCCAGGTTATACTGTTTCTCCAGTTGATATGTTTAGAGCTATTGCAGTAAGGCATAAGATGCCTGTTATCGCACAGTTTGTATTTATGGTAATAGGTCAGAAGATAAAGGGATAAACTGGCGTAACATGAACCAATCCCACCCAATGTCACCTCAATGGGATGGTCCTTTCTATTTTGGGTGGTAAGGCCCAAGGGAGACGTCCCTGGTGACCTGGAGCTTTGAGAAGGTGAAGGATGATAAGGAAAAAGTGTAAATCCACCCTCACAAGTCACCACCGAGCAGAGGATCCGGCTAAATAACCAATAATAAGAACTAACCAAAGAAGAAGAAAGGCACCTGTCCGGGACAAAGCAACAAGAAACTTATACGTGCAAATCTTGGTTAGTACTTCATATATTAGAGATCATCTGCTAAATTCAACATATAAGCAATTATAACAATAAATATTGACGAAGTCAATGTTTGTCAATACTGTAATGAAATAATATCACTCCACCAATAAATACCAAAATGATGTAGCAATGAATATATCCAATCAATCCCTCATTCAATAAATGCTTTAAACACCATTCAATTGCTTATAAAATGAAACGTTGCTGCATCAAGATGAAATAACCAAGGGTGACGTCAGCATTCTAGGGTCAGTAGGTTAGGGTTTCAGTTTTAAAAGGAGTTTGAGAGTGTTTGGACTTGATTTCACTTCAACGCTGGAGGCTTAGATCAGTGCCTTAGGGTTTAATGGAGTCAATAAGAAGGACGCAAGAGTTGAAGGAGGGTGACCTAAGACTAGAGGGAAGGGTTCTGAAGTGCTGCA
>ML785524.1:2993-13395 GCA_009831015.1 Picea engelmannii | reverse complement strand
CCATTGAAGAAGACCCCTTTGACTTTGTCTTGTTGCCTCCCTTACTTGAGCCTTGTCTCTCTTCTTATTCTTTGTGGTGTTGGTCTTTTATAGTCACTTTGACTTGATTGACTTCCTAGTTAATATTTTTATAATTAAAATATTAATTATTAATTTAAGTTTATTTATTTTAGTTATTAAGTTTTTAATTAAACCTAAAAGGTAGGGTTAAATTAATTAACCCCAACCCCTTCCTATACTATAAAAGGAACCTCATACCTCTCTCATTCACATACATTATTTCTCACACTCACTTTCCTTGGTCTGAATTTTGGTGCGGCGTACTCTTGTATAGTTCAGTTTCTGGTTCAGTCTACTTGAAGGGTTCTCCTATTGATTCTTGAGGGTACGACCTCCTTGTGTTTTCCTCCTCTTGCTGGTTTGAAGACTCCTTGTGCTGGTGTGAGGTACGGTTGGTTTCTTTTTGTGGTGCAACCCTCTTCCTTTGCTGCTACAGCTAGGTGCGACCCTCTCTCCTTGCTGCTACAGGTGCCAAGACCCCCATTCTCTTCTCCTCCAGCCTGCCTCTAGCCTTCCTAGGCTGCCCTTCTCTTCTCTAGCATGCCGCCACCCTTTCCTTGGCTGCCGCTGGTACCCCTCTCATGCTGCTGCTGTCCCTTATCATCTACAACATTTAGGGCTTGTTATGACAACCCTAAATCTGCTGTCTTAGGCTGCATTTTTGCTACAACAGTCCTATAAGTTTTGGGTAGATTTTGATTGAGTTGTTTGGGTTTTATCTCAGCCTTGAGTTTTGGTCTTTGGGTTTTTATATCAGCCCTACTTGCTGTTAAGCATGCTGATTGGTTTTTGAATTCTTCTTGGCAAAACTGTCCACATAGATCATGATGAGATCAAACCCTTTATTAGATCAAACTGTCCATGACCATTATTAGATTTTTTTGAGCATACAAAAAAGAGGACAGCACAAGCTTCTAAGGTAAATCTGTTTTTTGTCTTTAATCAAGGTAATGTTCAGCTTCTTGCTTTGCTAATTATCATATCTATTTATGTTAATGTTCAAAATTATTTTATTGTTAATGATCAGATCTGTTCATGCTCAGATCTAGCTTAGATTGTTTTCTACATGTTCAGATCTATTGTACTATTTCTGTGTTTGATCTACTTCAGAAAATTTGTAGTGAATAAATTGAAAAATAATATCTCTGTTCTAGTTTTCCCTTTTCATTGGAGTCTTTTGGATGGCTAGGGTTTCCATATAAATATGGATAGCCAAGATTCATTTTATCATCACATCTTCTCACCATTTGGGAGAGAGTACTTCTGAAATTTTTGCTATTTAAGGGTTATGGGCTTCTCTCTCTCATGCGCTATCTCTTGGAAGTCAAGTTTGGATGTTTCTTTGCCGATTTTTGGATGGTATTTGTTGCAATTAGGGTTTATTCTTGTCATATCTTGGTGAAGTAAGTAAATTTATGCAATTTCATTTCATGCTATTGAATGTGTCATGGTGAATTTTACTTGTTCATATTGAAAATCTTGCTTGGTAAAACCTTAAGAGAGGAGCATAAGTGCTTCCTCCTCTCACAAGGTTAATTTCATCCATAAATTTGTGAAGGAAATCCTACCTAGGGTTAGACTCCTAAAGCCCTAAAGTGCTAACACTTTAGGATTTTAGCCCTAGACTCTTGATTGTTGACCTAGGTGAAGCTACAAGAAGGGAGAAAAGGTTTCTAGGACCCAAAAGTGCTTGCACCCTAGAAATTCTCCTCCTCAATATTCAATCTCTAAGGCCCTAATGTGCTAGCACCTTAGAGATTGATTCTTACCTCTAGGTTGCATCTAGATCAAGTTCCAAGAGTAGTTGTGTTTGCTGTTGTAAAGACTCCATAGCGCTAAGGCACTAATCATTAAAGCTCTCTTGTGGTGAAAGTGATAAAAAAACACTTTCTTCTCATTTTCTCAAGCTATCTACTAACCCGACTAACACTAACTTGAGATAATTTGATTGCAAACTTGCTGTTATTGCAAAAGTTTGCTACAACCATCTTAATACATTCTAATTTGCTGCATACATTGAATAGAAGGTGGCTTAACTTGCAAGAAATTGCATCTAACAATTGGGTAATATTCTCTTGAGCAAATGTTAAGTTTTCATTGTCCATTGTCGCAATTCTGAAGTGTATTTCTTACTGCTGTTATAATTGCTTCACTGCTGTTGTAATACTATCTACTGATGCAATTTCATAACAGCCATAGCAATTTTGTTGTTTAGTGTCTTAAAGAGGCATTTATTGTATGCTTGTACTTGGAAATCATATTATATATGCTATAAATTGTTCTTGTTCTAGGCAGGTACTCATACGAGCTTCATACATCTTTTCCCTTTGACCTAGACGTTGACTTAGGTGATAATGCAAAGCTTAAATAATGAGAACTAGATGAATGTGGAATGATTGAATCTTCCATTCAAAAACAAGAAGAGGCACATTGCAAACCCTAGCCTAACTCTAGAAAAACAAAGTTCAAACAAATGAAAGAAAAACGTTTTGGATCATACCTGGAAATTTTGATGGTTTGAATGATTGAATGATGAATCCCCACTCCACGATCTCTTCGCTAATGGTAACAAGATCCTTGGCTTTCTCCTCCTTGGATAGATACACACTGACTTCCCTCACACCCCTCTCTAGCTCTCTCACACCTTAGAAATGAAATAATGAATGAAAAAAAGTGACCCATGGCCTTAAAACCCCCTTCACGCGCACTTTTCCACGTTTTTTTATTCAGTAGGCCTATATATTCTATCGACTTGCGATATTTTGATAATATATCGCAATACATTGAATGTGTCGCTACACATTCAATGTATTAGATATATCGCGGTATATTCCATCGAATATATCGTCTTCCCCTTTATCTCGACGATAAATTTGATATATACGATATATCGACGATATACAACACTGATCCCAAGATCCACTTCAGGGACTTGGTGTAGCTGAGACAGGCAGGCACACCAGAGACATACATCATAGATTTCTAGAGGATAGCATTCATGGTGACAGACATCTTTGAGTAGAGGTTGGTGATGCTATTCACGGAGGGGTTAGTTGAGCCCTTGAGAGGGTGGGTAAAGGCCTTCAAGCCAGTCACACTATAAGATGCTATCATGAAGACCCAGGACATGGCGAACGCAGTTCCCAAGAAGGCACTAGTGAAACCCTTTATTCCACAGAAGAGTAAAGAGACAAAGCCTATTCAGAAACCATGGATAGGGAAGGACAAGATAGATGAGTAGACTTGGAGGGAGCTAAGGAGGAAGAAGCTTTGCTTTAGCTACAAAGAAACTTGGGAGTCGGGTCAGGGATGTATGGGCAAAAGGAAAAGTACATTACATAGAGGTGCTTTTCGATGAGAAGGATGATGGTGAGGATGAGATAGTTCACGCACATGGTAGTGGATAGAGCAGTAGCGAGGTAGAGCTGCCACACCTTGAGGTTCTAGAGGAGACACAACTGCAAGAGGGTGTGAAGGGAGTGATCATTGCCACACTCTCAAGATTCCCCAGGTATTATACCTTCAGGATTAGAGGCATTTTGCAAGGGAAGATAGTTACAACACTGATCGATGGTGGGGCCACCCACAACTTCATTGATGCAACACTGGTCACTAGGAGACATATCCCTACAGAGGACTTTGAGGGGTTCAATGTGGTGTTAGTAGATGGGTACAACATGACTTGTACTCAGAGGATCAGAGGATTGGATGTGACATTGGGAAAATATACGTTGATCGATGACTTCTATGTAATGGATTTGGTGGATACTAATGTGGTATTAGGGGTCCAGTGGCTGTACTCACTTGGAGACTTCGACATGAACTATTAGATCATGAAGATGGAGTTAAGGGGCGCAAGGGGTCAACGAGTTATTCTGAGAGGTATGTCGACAAGACTCAGGAGTTCCCAGGATCGTGTCAAACAAACGCATGGAGGCCATCTTTAGACATGGTGACGTGGCTTGCGCAGCTGAGTGTTTGATCATCATGTAGAAGCCATCACAGGACTGCTAGCACTATCATGTGGACATCCAGGCGCTGCTTGGGAAGAATGACAAGGTGTTCGGACAGATCACGTGGTACTGTGATAGACCGTTCTTACTGGACCTTCGGGATTTGCCCATGAATCATAAGAATCCCTAGGATATAAAATCCTAACGGAGCTACCACAATTGACCACAGTTGGCATATACATGCACAGGTACTATGACAGACCGTCCTTACCAGACCTTCGATATCTACCCAAGGATGATCAATCCCCTAGGATATAAAATTGTAATGGAGCTACCCGCTGTTGGTCAGGATACCATAGTATCATCAACATCAGTCCCCCTTTCAAGGGAGGTCCTTTCAGACAACACCAAGCTTATCTCGGAAGTACTCAAACTTCACTCGAGACAGAGGCTTGGTCAACACATCTGCAACTTGCTCATTTGTGCCAACATATTGGAGCTTTACAACTCCCCTCTACACCATATCACGAATGTAGTGATACCAAATTTCTATGTGCTTTGACTTATCATGGAACACTGGGTTCTCCGTCATCTTTATACAACTCAGGTTATCACATAGAATCACGGTGGCTTCCATCTCCAGATCGAACAAACCTGTCAACAACTTTCGAAGCCATATTGCTTCACAACTGGCGGAACATGCTGCAATGTACTCCGCTTCTGCCGTGATGAGAGCAATACTGGATTGCTTCCTGCTTTGCCATGAAGTCATGGCTGACTCCAAATTGAAACAACATCCTGATGATTTTCCTGTCTGAAGCACTTCCAGCCCAATCTGAATCAGTATAACTATACAGTTTGAAGTCATGATCTCCAGTATAACAGAGACCATAATCCAACGTACCCTTAAGGTATCTCATCACATGCTTTGCAGCTACAAGGTGAACACGTCTGGGCTCCACCAAAAACTGACTCAAGGTGTTCACAACAAAGCATATATCTGGCCTGGTATTCGTCAGATACATCAACGATCCAACAATCTGTTTGTATAGAGTAGCATCAACCAACTCTGACGAAGTATCAACCAGGAGCTTCAAATATGTTTCCATGGGTGTGTTCATTGCTTTACATTCCAACATGTCAAATCTCTTCAGTATTTCAACTGCATACTTCCCTTCGTTAAGGAAGATCTTCTCTGGGCTCTGCCAAACCTGAAGACTTAATAAATAATGCATCGGGCTGAGGTCTTTCATCTCGAACTTTGCAGCGAGCTTCTTCTTACAATTTGTGATGAGCTTTTCTTCTCCAGTTAGGAATAAATCATCCACATATAATAGTAATATAACTGGCTCATCATTCATAACCTTGAAGTAAAGGTTAGGATCAGTTTTACTCTTGATAAAGCCCAAGCGCGTCAGGAAACTATCAATTTTGCCATACCAAGCTCTAGGAGCTTGCTTCAACTCGTACAAAGATTTCTTCAACCTGCAGACATGAGTCTTTCTATCTTCAACTTCAAACCCTTGTGGTTGTTCTATATACACTTCTTCTTCAATAACACCATTTATGAAAGCCGTTTTCACATCCATCTGGTGCAACTTCCACTTCATTTTGGCTGCAAGAGCTATGATGGTTCTGATAGAAGTGTATCTGGCTACATGAGCAAATGTTTCTTCATAGTCAATACCTTCCTTTTGAGAAAATCCACGAGCCACAAATCTTGCCTTATGTTTTTCAATACTTCTGTCTGCTGCATGTTTTATTTTGTATATCCACTTGGAAGATACCACATCTTTGTTCTTTGGTCTGGGAACTACTTCCCACACATCATTCTTTATAATGGATTGGTATTCTTCTGTCATGGTGTTCATCCATTCTTTCTTCTAAACGACTTCTTCAAAGCAACTAGGTTCCTTCTTTATGAGATTCCACATCAAGGCCATATAGCTAGAGAATGGCTTAGGTTTCTTGCTTTGTCTCATGGTTCCTTCTGGGGCACCATACTTCTCTGCATCTTGAATAAGTTCTCTCGCCCAAGCTGGCTTTCTCTTGTGAGAGATCGTCATACGGGGAGGTTCTTGAGATTCTATCATATCATGATCTTCTGGAATCTCATCATGAGGGGTAACTGTAATTTCCTTCATGGGTTCTGTAACTCTGGGAGCTACAACTTCTTCTTCGTATACTTCTTCAAGTTGGCATTTCCTTGATCTTTTGAGTGCTGCATCTTCATCAAAGGTTGCATCTCTGCTGATCTCAATATGATGGTAACATGGTATGTAAATTCTGAAGGCCTTAGAGACCTCATAGTATCCAACAAATATTCCCTTCTTTCCCGAAGGATCCAACTTGGTTCTCTTTTCTTTTGGAATGTGTACAAATACTAGACAACCAAATATTTTGAGATGGCTTACTTTTGGCTTCTTTCTGGTGAACATTTCTTCAGGAGTTTTGAATCCAAGTGCACTATGGGATAATCTGTTTTGGACATATATTGCTGTTCTTGTTGCTTCAGCCCATAAGTGCATTGGAAGATCTTGATTGTGAATCATAGTCTTTACTGCTTCCATAATTGTTTTATTCTTTCTTTCTACTACACCATTTTGTTGAGGACTATAGGGAGTGGTGAGCTCCCTCTTAATCCCGACATCTTTGCAAAAACTTCCAAATTCATTTGAGTGTACTCTCCTCCATTGTCTGACCTAAGTATCTTGATTTTCCTTTCGAAGAGGTTTTCTACCAAGGCTTTGAATTCCTTCAACTTTCCAAGTACCTCATCTTTTGATTTCAAGAAATAAACCCAAGTCTTACGAGAGTAATCATCAATAAAGGATACATAGTATACATACCCGCTTAGAGAGGTTAATGGCATTGGATTGCATACATTTGAGTGGATAAGCTCCAAGATTCCTTCTGCTTTACTGTCGCTCTTTGGAAAGGGATTCTTTATGTTCTTTCCTTGTGCACATCCCTTGCATACACCTTCATGATCAACCTTTAATTCTGGTAAACCTGTAACTACCTTGCTTACATATGGTAAGGCTTTGTAGTTGATGTGAGCTAGCCTTCTATGCCAAAGTTCACAAGGACTTTCAGTAGAGTGAGTGAAGGCTACATCTGAGTGACCTTTTAACTTATAGAAACCACCTTCTTTTGTCCCAATTACCACTGCATCTTCTATAGTGTTTTCTTTAGGCCACATAAGAACTTCACCATCTATGAATGCAACCCTGAAACCTTTCTTATCTAGGGCTGAAATAGAAAGCAAGTTCTTTGTCAAACCTGGTACATAGAGTGCATCCTTCATTCTCATCGAAGTTCTTGAATCAAGTTTGTCGGTGGATTCTCCTATTCCTTTGATAGGGTACTGATAATCATCTCCAAGTGAAACTTTTTGGGGGAAGTCCTTTTCTGTAAGACTAGAGAGAATGTCTTTCTGACCTGTCATGTGCTTAGAGGCACTGCTATCTATGAGCCAAGTATCCTCTCTAGGTGTCACAGATCCCGAGAGGGCTGAAAACAAAACATAATCTTCAATCTCTTCTTTAGTTAACTTCTTGGGTGGCTCATCATCTTCAACTGCATGGGCATGCTGTTTTTTGTTATTTCTCTTCTTGTATTCTTCCTTTTTGGAAGGACAGTTCTTAGCAATGTGTCCCATCTTATCACAATGATAACATTGATAAGAGGAGAGATCTTTTCCCTTTCTTTGACCCTTATGATATTTCTGGAATCTCTTTGGAGGGTGAGATTCTTTATGAAAGTGGGTCTCCTTTTGAAAATGAGACTTTTCCTTTCCACCCTTAGCATGAGCAACTAGGGCTTGATCTTCATCTCTTAATAGGACGGTTTCTCGATTGGCCACTCTTGCTTCTTCTTGAACACATTCTTCCCATAAACTGTCAAATTGGAATTTCTCTTTTCTTGCACAAATAGTTTGAATGAAGGCATCCCAAGGTCTTGTGAGACCATTAAGAGTTGTCATTATGAGTTCATCTTCATCTAGGTTGTCTCCAATCACTTCTAAGTTCTAACTGTTCCTTGAATTGAGAAACCCTAGAGAAATAGTCGTGAACTATTTCTCCTTTTTGCATCTTTGTATTCTTGAGTTGGGTTCTCAAGTTCATCTTCCGGTTGATGTTCATTCCTTCATACATTCTGGTTAGGTCATCAAACATGTCTTTTGGAGTATTCTTAGAAGACACTTGAGGGATCAAGTGGTCTTTAATGGAATCTGCAATTATTCTTTTAGCCTTAATCATATCCTTCTTGTACTTCTCCTTGGCTGCATTTTCTTCCGGTTCTTGTACATTTTCTTTTATGAATTTTGCAATGTCATTTTCTTCAAGAATGAGTCCAATTCTATACTTCCAGGCACATAAATTTTCCACACCTTCTAACTTGTCAACAAGCTTGGTGCTTGTAGACATATTGACTTGGAGCTAAGAAAATGACCAGAAAATGAAAGCGCTAAAAAATTGAAACTGAGCTTACCAAGAGATGCGTTGGGCTGAAGCGAGTTTGCTAGAGCTCACTGTTTCAGAAAAATCCAAGTTTTACCCCTTGAAATTTGACCTTATGCAATTTTGGACAGGTACTTCTGGTACCGGTTCTGGTTTTTTGGTACTAGTCAAAACTAGGGTTTGACTTTCCAGAGAAATTGGCCACTGGAAAAATTAGCTCAAGTTGCGAAAAGATGCGCTAGGGCAGGGCGCACTTCCCAAGATAGTTTTTGGTCAAAATTTCCTCTTTCGTAGAAAGCCCTAATTTTCTTGTACGACAATAGTGATGTCTAGATACAGAGTGAAGATGCTCTATTCAGTCAAGCTCTAATACCATGTTAAGTTTTTACCGTTAGTAGGTTATTTCCAAATTACATGAGCGTTTAATGCATTTCCAAAAAAACAACATAAAGAGGATCACTGAAAGAAACACAATCACAAGGTACACAACATTTTATCTCGGGAAACCCTCATGGGGGAGAAAACCCAGCAAAAACTTCCTCAATAATAGATTGCCAATACAATACCAAGACATAGACTAAAACACCAAGAATAAACTAAGACTGAGCATGCGCCTCTCTTCTCCTTCCTCTTGCAACAACAACTGCCTTCAAGATATGCACACTAGATGAGTGAGAGTGAGTGTGAACAAGTGAGGCACCATCCTCACATATAAATACTAGTTGAGGAGGAGCTAGGGTTATGTCTCTTCACTTAGTAGGGTCGATTTCTTCTAGAAGTGGTTAAAACCACTTTATAAACACTAGGGGCCGACTTTACAAATGCCACCATATAAATATGGTTTGACCAATCCACAAAAGGGGACTTGATCTATACGATAATAACTCAAATATAATTAGAATATTCTTTGAAGTTACAATATTTCTGTTATCGCGCAGTTTGTAGTTTGGATAGTAGATGGATGAAAGGATACCAAACTGGTGTAACTGATTAGTGTAATAGGTCATCTTATTGGATTACCTGCTCAACAGGTCAGGTCATCATGCCACATGTTATGAGTTATGTATTTTAACACTCCCTCTTAACGAATATATGTCTTAATCTCTATCTTCAATGTTCACTGGTCCAAATCTCTTATGTGAACTTCCTTCTGGTTCATACATTTGCTCCGCTTGCATCGAAGACTTTCGCTTCTTCGACCTTCATCAAGTTTAGGCTACAGGTCCACCTGTCACTCTTGTACCTATCCGAGTGGCTAATTCCACAACTTGATGCTGACAACCTCTCTCTGCTTGAGAGAGATTAGTTCATGTGCTTCTATGCACTACATATGCCTGAATAACAGGGCTTACAATAACCTGGGGACGAAACCTTACCTACAACAAGGTAGTAGAACTCGGACCAAGACTTTGAGGTGTCGGGTACCACCGACAATGCACCTCACTACAACATTTGACTAGGACCATTACATTTCTTTTGTTGTGAACATTCTGCTTCTCCTTGGAATTGTGATTCTGCATATCACAAATTTGAATTGTCATATCTGTTATCGGCTGGGAACCAACCGTACCTTTGGGCCAAACATTGGTACATAGATTGAACCATTAACAACCCTATGGAGATACTTCCATCTACCAAGCCACTTAGGTGCCCAACCATGGTGCTCGCCAATCCTCTAGGACAATACTCTAGATACAGGGTTTATCTACATCAATCCAACATGGTGGTATGCCAATGCACCATGTCACGATAACAATATAATAAATGACTATGGGAGATTTCTTTCTACAACAAACAAACTTAATTGTGGCTATGCAGGGCTACTTCAATCAGCAAGAGATAATGATTGCATTTGTGTTTTAGGGCTTTACCACTTAAAGTGCAGTTTTGCGAGGTAACAAGTTCATAATGCCAAAAGGTCCTACA
>ML785523.1:419491-442740 GCA_009831015.1 Picea engelmannii | reverse complement strand
AACTCTCCTTGGGGCTGCTCCCCCTATTTGAATGCCTTTGATCTTCCTCTGAATAATCTCTCCCCTTTTGAACAAGGGATATCACTCTGATGTAATGCTGAAAATACATCGAACATACTCCCCCTGTGACCATCGCTCCCCCTAGAATTATGCCTCTGTGCTCTTTCTTCAAATATAGGTCTATTTTCTTGGTATGCATCTGATAAATATCTCCTCCTAGAATCATGGGAAGAAGAATGACTGCCCCTAAGAGTATGTCTCCCCCTATCTTCTCTGCAAGATGAAGAATATGCTACCATATGACGATCCTTGGGCCTATTCATGCATCAAACTTGTGCTATACCATTCATCATGAAACAAAATATATGTCAACAATGAAATAGAGAATCATGAACAATATATCCACCAAGTGCATCATGTACCAAAATGTGCCCACCATGCACAACACCCATGTTATGATATAAACTGAATCATCTGGGCCAATATTTCACTCACATCTATGAGAGCTGAAAGAATATCTGCCCTTAGAGTAGAACAATGAGATATCTGGACTATTCTTCTCAAGCAAGGAAGAATTACTGTCCTATCTTTTGAACCTGGACCATTCCCCACCCTGGGCCATTCTTCCTACACTAATCAAAGTGCACCCTGGAGAGAATGTATAAACCCTAAGGAATGCATGTCTCTGATTGTTGAGCCTGGACCATTCCTCCTATACTAATCAAAGTGCACCCTGGAGAGAATGTATAAACCCTAAGGAATGACTGTCTGGAGAAGTTCCCCTATTAACCACAAGAGGAAAATACTATCTTGTATCAACCTCCAAAACAGACTATTCTTCATGTTAACCACAATGAGGAATCACTGTTCGGTGAGGCGGGCTAGTCTTCTTGAGTAACCCTCAAGAAGAGAGACTTCCCTAGACCACTCCCCATGTTAACCACAATGGGAAGTCACTGTCTATGATACATCAACAATCTAGACCATTTCCGATGTTAAGAACAATCGGAAATCGCTGTCCATTAGAAATCTCAATCCACTTTCTGAACATGAAATAATTTTTCCAACTGGGCTATTTTTCAATCTCAAAAAATAAATGTCTTCAATAATATTTTCAGTGCTCCCTCCCAACCTGGGAGTCAAATCTTCCTTTTTCAATAAGGAAGTAGTCTCCATGAGATCCATCTTGAGTACGAAAACTCTTACCAAGATGTATTCTTATCTTCTCATCTATGGGGATATGTATTAGAGAACCACTTTCTCCTTTCTGGACTTCATTCATGGATAATGTAATGCTTGATTTCAAATGTACTTCGGTCTGGAACACTGGTTTTTATTTGTAGATTTGATCAATAGAGTATATCTTTGTTGGAAAACTAGAACATATCCATGTGTCACTTCTTCTGTCATTATGATATCTTGTCATGAATTGGCAATCCATCATCCTGATTTTCTGAGTAATCATTCTGATACAATATCTCTGTTGTAGAGATTCTTCACCACGCTTCTGCTATGCATTGGAGGTTCTCCATCAAGTTTTATTCCATCTGTATACAAGGATATCTTCCTGGTATGCCTCGAGATCTTGAGGTTGCTCTTCATACATTCTTTGTTCAATTTCTCTGGAGAATAGTCTTTGCATTCATCTTGATGTAGAAATCCAAACCATAGATGATATAATGACTCATGTAGAGGTATGTCTGGTTTACCAAAACAAGAAATCATCATAGTATTCTCCCTCCATCTGGGAGAACCTCTAGTTATTGATCTTGCAATGCTTCCATTCATAAGTCTTCCATACACTGTTCTTTATCACAACTTTCAGTTCTTCTTGATTGCTTTCATATCAAGCTTGTAATATTGCGATTCTCGATATAATGACTGGTTGTTCAGGATTCTCTTCTTTCTTGGAATATTCATGTTCTTCCTTATGTTTTTCTTTGAATATTGGGTCCATGGAGTTTCTTATAGATTCCATGCACTAAAGATTCCACTTCTTTCTTTCATCATAGGATCACAAATCTAGATGGACAACTAGGCTTCTCTTCTGAACATGTACTGTCTTTCATGGCTGCTACCATGGATTTATAATTCATCATCTTCAATGGATTATAGGATTATCTCCCTCCTAATCCTTTCTTCATGTATGAGTGCATATAATCGGCTCCCTCCATCTAACAGAGTCCATGCTTCCATCTGCATCCTTATTATCTTCTGTAGTATATAATTGTCTCTCTCTGTGTTATAACCCTAAATTACACCACACATGCTTACCTGGCATCAGGCCAACTCATATCCCTTCTTTGCCAAAGAACTGTTGAACAACTCTGTGAAAATCCTCTTTTATAAAGGCCCATACACCCTAATCCATTACTGCATGCGTGTACACGCTGGCTGACCCAAAACAACCCGTGTGGACTGACAAAAGCACGAAAAAAGGAAAGTTGCTGACGGAGCACAAAAGCTATGGGTTAGTTAACTGAAACTCCCAGCCATGCATGGCTGAGGGTTCATCCAAATACTTGGCTCCTTCTAGCTAATAAAAGAAGGGGTAGGGGTCCCATTTGGAGAGGGAAAAATATAGCAAAGAAACTCTGCCCATTTACGTATTCCGATTGTCCCAACCATTTAGCCTTTCCTTATGTCAAAGGAGATTCAAAGAAAATTAGTTGGAGGAAAAAAGAAGAGGATCCCAAGATCAAGTTTGAGGAGCGGTGGCCGGTCTCAATTTTGTATGTTGACTCATTCTAAGTAATAAAGAAAATGCTTTTCCTGTCCCAATTCATGAACTGTTTATAGTTTGATCAGTATATGTTTGGATTTCTAACACATTAGTATATAAGTAGTATGCATGCATAGTTGTTGCTTGTATTGGATGCAGGTCAACATTGGAAGGAGTATTGCGAACAAGTAATCAAGCACAACGGAGGATCGACATCAAACGTCGGGAATGAGGTAGGTTGATATTTCCATGCATTTACTAAGAAAAGGGGATTTAAATATAGGGATGAAGGTAGATAGTAATTTCTCTTTGGTCATATCTGCATGCAAAGTCTGAACTCTATTTGCTAGTCCATAGGGTGATTTTCCCAACAACAGAATTGGCGACCATACTGGGGAGACTCTCTAGGGTTCCTGGAATTTTTAGTTTTTGGGTAGTTTTACAGTCTAGTTTTTCTTTCCTATTTTTTCTTTTAGTTTCTATAAGGTCTGAGCTAGCAGGGAGTTTGGTTTTCCATACCATATTTCCCTGTCTTTTGCTGGACTGTGTTTTTCAGGACCCATAGAGGTACACGCGGCCTGCACAAGGTCTACACGCGTGTACCCACGTCCTACCCTCTTACAGCCCACGTGTGAACACTAGCTGTAGAAGTAGCAACAACGTGTAGAGTTCAGAGAACTTCAGAGGTAGTCATCCTCTTCCCTGTCAGAATCACACATTCTCAGGGGGTTTTTTGGAGTTCTGTCTTTGTCTTGGTTGCTAGCAGTCCTAACTCAGATTGTTTTTGCCTTATCATTTTTTCCTTAAATTATTTGTTTTTTTGTTAAAAAGAGAGTTCAAGCCTTCAAGGGATCCTGGTTATCAATATCAGTGGTCTCTTCCTGGTTTTGGGTTCTCTGTTTTCTTTTTTCTCAGAGTTTAGATATACATGCGACCTGTACAAGGTTAGCCCATGTGTACACACACTCTGTCTCTATCCAACACGCGTTCACACGCGTGCTGTTAAAGTGACAATCACGTGCTTGTACATGATACTTGTTGTTGAGGGTAAGGAATTCATCCTCTCCCTTGACAAGAATTATTCCTCTCATGTGTTTGAATCTCTGTCTGAGTAGTCAGTAGCTTAGGATTAATCTTACCCTTAGCTTGCTTTTTCTCATTTAAAAAGTTGTCAGAAAAATAAAAGAATTTTCACAGTTTTTAGACAAGTGTGAGAGTCATCTTCTTTTAAAAATTGCTAGTGTGTGATTTTTTTAATCTGATTCTTTACAATCAGGACATAATTGTTTTTCTTGGTTTTTGCTTGTTGGTATTTTTCCTTTCTTGCTTTACTAGCATTTAAAATAAATAAAAAATCTCTTTTCATTTTCTTGTTTGGTTGAAGAGTGTGTTTCTGCATTAGTAGCCAGGGAAAAGTCATTTATTTCATAATTTTTTGCAGTTCATTTCATTTAGATCATAAGTAGCTCGTAGTCGAGTGAAATTCGTTTGAGTTTGCTGTCCAAAATCTTAGAAAAGTTAAATTTTTTTGTTTTTGAAAAGTTGTCAAAATTTTGCATTAAGTAAAAGTTTTGTTTCCATATTTTTTATTCATTCATTGATTTCATCTTTTTCACATCATCAGTTTCACCTTCATACCCCTTGATGTAAGACAAAACCATAAAATTAATGCTAAATTTAAAATCTACTAGACTTTTATGTTTGTAGGGTTCACCAACTAGTTCAGGATTAGGGACTTGGATTAGGTTGAAGAGGAAACTCTTCAAGGCCATTTTAAAAACAAACATTGGAGTCTGATTTAGGGAGTGTCTAAGTCCAGTGTCGTGAAAGTTATCCGGGACTCCCCACTAACACAGGGGATAAACACGAGGTCGTGTGCGGAAAGGTAGCAGAGATAACCCCTCCAAAGCTGGACCAATCGTAGTGGAGAACACATATAGAGGGCTTGTTTTGGGATTTCGTCGTTTGAATTTGCCACAGGGCTTTGTGGGTCTCGAATCCATTCGAGGTCCTCAGTTGTCTTCCAGACCATTTTCTCTCAATACCCTTGACATGTTTCGGGTTCGATACCCTGCTCATTGTGGTCTACCCGACTTTCGACTATACCTGCTTGGTGACTGTTCACGCGCTGGCAACCTAGTTGCCAATATTTTTAGGGACATACAAAGGTGACTACGGGGGTATACCGTAGTACCTAGGATAGACATTGGACCATGCTTTGCAAAGTATACCCGAAGGGTGCTTCCGTGTTCGAGTTTCACTTGCACCGGTAAGTTTATCTAGTGTTGGTTGTTGTAACTGTTCTTCCAATTAATTTAGTGTTTTCCCGTCTTATCTTCTAGGGATTATTTTTTAGTGTGTGTTACTTTTGAACATTTAGACTACCTTAGAGTGTCTTGGATCTTCTCACACAGTGGAGGATCCCGATCTCCACTGGTCACGAAGGCTTCTTGGCCTGTCGCTGGTTACACTGGAGCCACCCCCGCCACCATTAAGGTGAAAGCTAGACCAACAAGGGTCTTTTGAAGCGACTGGGTTACAAACCATTGTACCCAACCAACCCCCAGAGGAATTGATCATTTTGGACCTTGAAACAACCGCTCTTGGCCCGGTTGAAACCCCAACCACTGATTTCTTGGCACCTTTTATTGTACCAATTCAATTTCACGAGCGCTAGACAATGTTGCACACAACAATGGAAACAAATGCTGTTATTCCTTCTGGGAATTCTTCAATTCCCACCACGGTTGTCACCACAGGAGAGATTTCATCTCCTAACTCACCGTCATCGGTCTGAGCCACCATGGTCTTGACCATAACTACTTTGCATAGTGGTCCGATCCTATCTTTGGTGGCAGCCACAACCCCTTTCACACCAAGTGCGATAGGCCCTCTGTTCTCATACATAATGCCTAGTTCGGGTACCAGTCCTGTACTTTCCTACTCCACTTTAAAAACTTTGGGTCTGGGGGCAGGGAGCTCTAGCGCTCCTTTGCAAGGTCACATGGGGGGAACTCCTGCTCCTTTTAACGCTTTCCCTTATGGAGGAGGTCATATCCCTCCTTCGTCCCCTTCACTCGGTGGCTCGCATCAACAATCCACCGAGCAACCTACACACAATAGTTTATTTGGAGTGGGGAGTCAAGGACCACCTTCGCATAGTATGCCGATAGGTTAGACACCATTTTCTTGGAACAAAATATTTGGTAACAACACCTTCTCATCAGTCGCTTTCCCGACTGGGGGTAACCCCATTTTTGGACAATATACTCCTGTGCAGGGTACTATTCCTGCACAGGGGGAACACCTAGCAGGACCTTGGAATTCAGGGCAGGGATCCGTTCCCTCATATGGAATTCCAATCTAGGGTACTTCTTTCCACAATCAATGGAACCCTGGACAAACTACTATGCCTATCCCCACGAGACTGACAAGGGGTAATCCTTCCCAAAGTCCTTCGAATATAATGCATGCCCAACCATCTATGTCCTATTTGGGAAACCAGCCGATGATGTCTCCACATATGCAAAATCCTTACGTTGGCCAGGGCCATGGTTTCTACCAGAATCTAGGCCAGCAGCCAAACTTTTCCTGGCAACCTGGTGCCAGTCAAACTCCAGGTCCCTTTTTCCTAGGTTATCAACAACAACCCAAACTACCGTTCCTGGCAACTTTACACTTGCTAGATTTGACAAGGTTGTTGAATGACCCTATTTTTCATGATCCACATTGGACTCCTATGTCGACGAAGTTGCCTTCGAACATTCCAAAGTTCGAAGCCAAGCCTAACAAAGATCCAGGAGATCATGTGACTACCTTCCATCTTTGGTGCTCATCTAACTCATTGAAAGATGACTCCATACAGTTGCGATTGTTTCAATGTACTCTCATTGGGAGTGCCGCAAAATGGTACATTGAGCTCAATTTCTCAAGATACTCTTCTTTTGGCAAACTAGCGATGGCTTTCCTGAACCATTTCCAGTTACCTGTGAAATACGACACTTGCACAACGCTGCTCGCCAATTTTGAACAAACAATAGTGGACCATATCTCTGATCACATCTGAGAATGGAGACGCTGGAAGAGTCTAATCAAGGTACCAGTCCCACCAACATTTCTGCTTGAGTGGTTCCTTAAGTCTTTGGTCCCACAGTTATCCAAATACGTCACGACTTTCGAAGTTTTCTCCGAAGAAGACGCCATCATGAGGGCTCAACAGTTTGAGCTCATCTATTCTCAGTCCGGTTTATTATACAACATCTTGCCAGATGCGCCACGTTCAATACTGGATAAAACTAGACAAAGAGCTAGACCACATACCGGGGGTATTGTTGGTTCAGCACAAACAAATCCCACTGAGCAATTGATGAAGCAGTTGCAACAGTTATCTATACAACAAACAGTGGCCAGCCAAACTACTGCTTTGGCTGCTCCCCCTACCAAAATGTCAGAAGTACACACAGTGCAGTCGACTAACCTAAAGGCCACCCAACAGCCTGAAGGGAAGAAGAAACAATGAAATAAGGGTAAGGGGGATAAAAAACCCACTGATAATGATGGCGGGGACAACATTGAAAAACAAAAGGTGAGGTATCCATGTAACTTGTGCATAGAAGACCACCTGACCCATCTATGTCCTCGACTTGCAGAGGCCCAAAAATTTGTCACGCAACAACAACAGCCAGTGTTGACTAATCCATTTCAACATGGGAAAAATCTAACTCAATCCTTTGCAAGCACGGAAAGGGGCAGCCAATAAACCTGCTCGCCTCTGAACAACCCCGCATCCACGAACGCATATATGGTTAGGGATGATGCTTTTATATTGACTAGAGAACATGACTATAGTAAACCAAGTGCTTCTGAGAAGGGTAAATAAGTTGACCTCCCATCTCTTCCTCTACAGATTGACAAGACGTTGGGAGAAACAATGACACAGATTCCAAAAGGTGCATTTAAAAAAGCTTCTCATAACCCAAACTCAAGGGCCACCCAGAACTACTCTGTGGTGGAAGATTTATCACAAACTCCTTGTGTGATGTCTGCTTTGGAGGTCCTCCAAAGCTACCCTTCTCAGAGGAAATCTTTGTTAACCACTTTGGGCTCTACTAAGACTTGTAATCTGGGTACCATCATGTTAGATACAACCGAATTAAAACCTCATCTGCCTTACCACGTAGCGTTTCAGATAGTAGTGGCTTACCCCACAAAAAGTTTTACTCAGAATATCTTCTGCATGGTGGTTGACGAGGGTGACTCGACATGCGTTATGTCGTGGGCATGTTGGAAGGCCATTGGCCAGTCCATTTTGTCTCCATCACCTACTCTCCTCACTGCTTTTGACGGTTGTTCGTTCTGACCACATGACATCGTTCCTTCTTTCCCTATGCAGTTAGTAGGGAAGACCGCGTGTGTCGAAGTAGAGGTAGTCAATGCTCCCCTTGACTATAAACTCTTGTTAGGAATGAGTTGGACTTATGCTATGCAAGTTGTGGTTGCTACAGTTTTTTGGGTCTTGTTGTTTCCACACGAGGGCCGGATAATGACCATTGATCAATTGTCTTTCTCCAGACCTAACCCTACTTTGGGGGCATCCACAGTCTCGATGATTGATAATCCTCAACCAGGTGTCGTTAACATAGGAGTTGGTTTGTGCCCATCCTTGATGGGTACCTTCGATTACCCACCTCCTCACAGCGATATCAAATTTATATCCAATCACCATAAGGTTGAGATTTTTCAAGTTTCGTCATTCTGCATGCCTTACTTCGAGGATCTATGGATACTTCCTTCCCCATCGACCACGATGGATGAGACATGGCACCCAAGCATGTCCGTGCCCTTGTCTGCCACTGAAGTAGCGTACTCTTTAGTCCAACAAGCTTTAGCTAACACTGATACGACTCCTACACAAAAGTTAGATCCACTTCTAGAGCCTATTTGGGCTCAGGGTTCTCTCGCTAACATCGATTCGTTAGACTTATTCTTTCCTTCTGATGAAGCAATAATCGAAGCAATGACTAGTCTGGATAAACCTTGGGAAGATCTTCCTCGGAGATCATATTTTCTCCCAGAGTTAAGATGAATCGAAGCAGGAGAATTCACCATGACCATGATGGGAGATCAGTCGTGTCCTATTAACCTCTTAGATACACATGAAATTTATGCTGAGGGCAATATGGAAACTATCGCTGAAACTATACCAATCAACATCTCCCAAAATCCTGGTGTCGTAGAGAATGTCTTTGTTGGAGCGGATTACTCCCCCGAAGAGATTCAAATCTACATGAATCTTTTCAAAGAATTCCGCGACGTTTTTTCCTGGTCTTATGAGGAAATGCCAGGTTCGATCCAAAAATAGTTGAACATGAAATCGCAATGTATCCTAATGCCAAGCCTGTTCAACAGAAGCTTCGTCCAGTTAATCCTAAGAAAGAAAAAACCATCAATATTGAGGTTGAGAAATTGCTAAAGGTAGGTTTTGTCTATTCTATCCATTTGACCCAATGGGTGTCAAATCCTGTACTGGTCAATAAAAAACAAGGCCCGATTCGTGTATGTATCGACTTCCGTGATTTGAACAAGGCATGTCCCAAAGATAATTTTCCAACACCATTCATCGACCAGATCATTGATGAATGTGTTGGTTGTGAAGCCTTTTCTTTCATGGATGGTTTTTTGGGATATAATCAAATCCAAATCAAACCCAAAGACCAACACAAAATGGAATTCATTTGTCCTTGGGGTACATTCGCATATCGTAAGATGCCTTTCAGTCTCAAAAATGATGGAGCCACATTCCAGCGGGCCATGTCTTTCACTTTTCATGATCTCAAGCATATAGTCGAGGCCTATCTAGATGATTTAGCATCACGATCTCACAAGAGAACGAATCATCCCACACACCTTAGACTTATCTTTGAACGCCGTTGATACTTTAGGATTTGCTCGAATCCAAACAAGTGCAGCTTCTGCGTAACGTTAGGACGTTTGTTAGGTTTCATCGTATCAACAACAGGGATCATGGTCAATCCTCTCAAGGTGGAGGCAATAATCTAGTTACCCCCCCCATGCACAATCCTTGAAATTCAGAGTCTACAAGGCAAGGTGAATTTTTTACGATGCGTCATCGCCAACTATGCTGAAATCACCAAGGAATTTATGCGTTTACTGAAGAAAGACGTTCCTTTTTACTAGGACGATGCTGCTCAACACTCTTTCGATGCATTAAAACACGCCCTCACAACGACCCCTCTGCTACGACCACCTAACTATAACAAATATTTCTTATTATATCTGGCTACCGCAGAGTCAACCATTGGCATGGTTTTAGTTCAGGAAGATGATTTATTCTCAGAATACGTGATCTATTACCTGATTCGAGGCCTCGTAGGACCGTAACTCAATTATTTGCATATCGAAAAACTTTCATTGGTAGTAGTTCATGCTGTTCAATAGTTCCGTCATTATGTTCTATTTCGCAAGACCACCGTCATCGCTGTCGTGAATCCATTCCAATACATGTTGACACGATGGGTAATAGGTGGAAAAATCAGTAGATGGATAGTCATCCTCTAGGAGTTTGACTTAGAATTCATTTCAGCAAAGTCCAAAAAGTCATTGGTCTTTGTAGAGATTATTTCAAAATTTTCGGTTGAGTAAGGTGACGTTGTGCCTGGAGAATCACCTATCCAGGGAGATATGTTTTTGATCACATATTCAGATCCATGGTATGGAGATATACTTATCTATCTCCAGACTTTGAAGTGCCCCACTTATGCTTCTCATGATGAGCGTCAGCGTATATGCCATCAGGCTAAGAATTATCTCATACTCAATGATACATTGTATCGGAGAGGTGTAGACTACATCTTATGTCGATGTCTCACACATGAGGAGGCAGTCATCGTGCTCAATGATTTCCATACTGGAGCTTGTGGTGGTCATTTTTCTGGGTTGGAAAGAACCCAAAATATTCTACAAGAAGGTTACTTCTGATCGACACTTATCAAAGATTGTATAGAATCGGTCAAGAAGTTCCATCCGTGCCAAATCTTCTCTTAGAATATGAGGGCACATCCCGCTCCCTTGTTTCCTGTCATCACAGTTGGTCCCTTCACCAAGTGGGGGATTGATTACACTACTTGCAACCCCCCTTTGGCAAGGGGGCATCGCTATATCATCGTAGCTGTAGACTACTTCACTAAGTGGGTCGAAGCTATGCCAACATTTAAAGATGATGGAGAGACTGCAACTCTCTTTTTATTCAACCAGATCATAGCAAGGTTCGGCGTCCCGAGAGAGATTATTACTGACCATGGAAGTCACTTTTAGAACCAAATGATGACCAAATTAACATCAAATCTTGGGTTACGGCAAGAGCATTCATCACCCTACTACCCCCAAGCCAATGGGTAGGTGGAAGCTGTAAACAAAACTCTTAAGACTATGCTACAATGAACTATCAACTCAGCGAAGTCAAATTGGCATTTGATGTTATACTCGACATTATGGGATTACCAAACATCTGTTAAGACTGCAACCAATTTTTCACCTTTTCAACTCGTTTACGGGCTGGAGGTAGTCTTGCCCATTGAATGTTAGATCCCATCTCTAAAATTAGAAGTACAATTATTGCCAGACACTTCTCCACTTGAAGAACGGTTAGTACACCTTGAGCAACTCAATGAGCAGCGGCATGATGCATCCCTGGCCAACGAGGCTCACAAACATAAGGTCAAGTATCAGTATGATAGGCCCGTTCATCCTCGGATTTTCTCTGAAGGCGACCTTGTCTTGGTCTATGACAAAGATAAGGACCCCCTGGGGCCAGGAAAATTCAAACCCATGTGGTTCAGACCCTTCATCATAAAAGAGGTATTAAAAAAGGGCGCTTATTGTCTGGTTGATTTCGAAGGGAATGCTTTGGAGGAGCCTAGAAATGGGCTCTACCTCAATAAGTATTACTCATAGGTAGGTCACTGTGGGTAACTTTTTGTAACATATGTATAGTCTTTGTACTATTACTTTTTAGTTTCTTTTAAATATTATGGACGTGTCATTGATGTTATCTTTCATCAATATGGAAGATGCCAAGTGATTCCAAAGTGTTCTTTGGGTATGAAAATGGTTCTAGTCGGCACACTTGGAGGCTTGCCTCCACAGCTTGGGTCATCTTTACACCTCAGGGCCAGTTGTTATCTTCCGGAGGTATATTCCTAGGTGACACCACGAATAATGTCGCTGAATATAGTGCAGTTATTGAGTTGCTTTGTGACGCCTTGTCATTGGGTATCTCTCATCTCTGGGTCTATCTCGACGCTCAACTGGTTGTGTCTCAGTTAAACAGAATATACTGGGTTCATGATCCAACCTTACAATGACGATTCCTTAGGGTACGTCTCTTATAATGAAACTTTGATTATATTACATATTTTCATGTTCCTAGGAGATTAAACCAAATTACAGATACTCTAGATAATCAAATTTTAGATTGGCATCTTGCACACATATGAAAGAGAATTAACATAAACATGTAAATACATTTTTGCACATGTGATCCATAAGACACAAAAGATCAAAAAACCATATATAATAACATAAAGTAACCAAAGTACATAGATGGACGCAAGCACCTAAAACATAGGACCAATAACGAGTCACAGGGCTTATGCCCTCAAAAAATATATACAAGTAGTGCTCGTGGCACGTCAAAAGTATAAATAGGTTCAGGGCCTATGGGACCTGTTATATTGGTCCACAACATGGGCTAAATGCCTAAACAATCAGACCCACGTCCAAGGTTCCCCCACTACATGAGGCTGCATGGATGGCGGTAGGTCCTCTATCTCTACCATCGGGACTGTGCGAGTGAGTGCACTAAAGTTCCGCTCAACTCATCTAAGTACTCTCTCAGCCTCCCTGGCTGGGAGGTTTCCTACTACTGCTGGTTGCCCGGTAGCTGCAGCTGTAGCTTCTGTCCAAGGACGATGCTTGTTCCATGCATAATCGACAGGTCGCACTGGTCCCACATCTGCATGCAGCAAACGCATATCCATCAAATACTCTGGCATATAAAAAAAATGATATATATAACAAAAAAAACATAAAAATTACATATACAACAAAAAAACCTACAAAGGTGGAGACTTACCCATCTCTTCTCGCTCCTCACCAGGAGGCACGGGTATCTCAGGATCTCTAGAAAAGTCTATCCCTACATATGGGTAATCCTCGATCATAGGGATCTGCCATGACAGCCATGAAAAAAAAGTCATCATCGAAGGACTCATTGGTCCTTCCACCACCCTGCCACGGTAGTAATACTGCCCATCTACATACTACAGGAAAAGAGGCCTGATGTCGTACCACTTCCCGAGGACTAAAGCTCAGAACTCTCTCGAAAAAGAATGAACAAAAAATTGTCCCGAACCCGAAGTTCCTCTGTGTTCACTGGCAACAATCTGTCAATTGCCTCTTCATACACTCCAGTAGTGTGGTACTCCAGTAAAAAATCTATGCATTCAAGCACTGGATAGCACAATTCATCTGTGCGCGAGACGCCTGATGCAAGGCCGCTGAACCGGTAATCCACCCAATAAGAAATAATATCGCTTACAGTGATAGGTTAGTAATCTTACTTATGGGCACCAGGGAGCTCAAATAGTTTGTCCTAGCCTCACAGTGTAGGGCTATTAGTTCCTCTATGTTATGCGGACCCAATGGAAACGCCCTGAAATTGACTGGTTCCCCTCTCCTTGAGAGGCTAGTGAAAAACTAGATATCCTCGGTGGTATGCACTCGTGATTTCCCCTCTAGCATGAAGGCATCTGCATTAGGGTGTCAATAGTCAACCAAGGCATTCAGTAGCCTCGGTTGCGCTCGCATAAATGGACACATGAAGAACTTAAGCAAACCACATTGCATCAATGCGGCCACAACATTCAGATCTCCCGCAACCAACTCACTAATTGCTTCATGCTCCCTTTCCCTGCAGTGGACATACATCCTGCCAAAACAACCAAGTTCAGGAGGGTCAATGACTGCTCTTTAGTTCTTTTTTTCTATAAAAGGGGGTCCATGCATGCTGTCTAGGTGACAGTTGCGTGTACATGCAGACAGGCTTTACTCTACCCGAGTGTACATGCGGCCTGTCCAGAGACAACCTCCGTGGACCTAGGGCCAACCTTTTAAAGGTCGATGCTCACTCAAAAAATGAAATTAAAAGAAAAAAGAAAGAATTGAATAGCTATATAGGGGAGTTTGTACTTACTTGGTCCAAGTGGAAGTTCGTTTCGTCCACTGTAGCTCCCGGAATCACTGTTTTTATCAAAGGGGGTCTTTTGGCTCCAGAGTCAATTTCCAAATCATCAATGGTGATAATGAGCTGCCAACTTCTATTTATAGACTTTTTGGCCTCTTTTTGTCACTTTTTTGGCTTCCCTTATCAGTTTCTTTATACCAAAAATCATTTAGAGTGATTCAGGAGTTATATGGGAGGGATTTGATTGGGCATTGGGACATTTTTTTTGAGTTTTGAGGAAATTTTGACGGTCCATGAATTTTTTTCCAAGAATCAACTTGAGCATATAGGTTAGGTTATTACCTCGACTTTTGTGTCTCGTTGTCCTCTGCCATAGGATCGATCCCATCAGGTTGTGACACGGAACCATCATATCTTCTTTAGAAGTGTCGCAACTTGGTGGTAGAGCTTACCAGAACATGGATTCCCTAGGTAGGTCCTGGTTGCATTACGGTGTCCATACCGTCTCTAAAACACTGTAGGCTCATGAGTCCTTATAGTCTTTCCTGAATATGAGTTTGAGCCTCATTTTCATGATTCTTCTTCGCTCTTAATCTCACCCTCAGGACTCCCAAAAAACAATGGGTCTCCTTTTAAGCCCTTTTTAGACCCTCTAAACATGAAAAGATTGTCGAGCGATCTTGTGGCCTTTCATGCTCATTAAATTGAGATTTGAAGTCACGTCTGTCCGACGATAGTTTACCCCTTTTTCGGTCCGGACGGTCAACTGTATGAACAAAGGTATACTCTATGGAACTTCAGCTTTATAGAAGAGTATTCTCAGGTATAATTTTATCCCTTTTTCGGGCCTGAGGGACTAAACTTATGAAGAAGGAACCCCCATGGAGTCCATAGTTAAGCTCTTTTCAGACTCCCTAAAATTGAAAAGATTGTCGAGTGACCTTATTCTTTCACACTAGTTAAATTGGTCCATAAGAATATTCCTGACGGAGTCCATAGTTAATATTTTTTCAGACTCCTTAAAAATGAAAAAAATGGCCGAGTGACCTTGTCTTTATCACACTCGTTAAAATGGTTTTGAATAGACATCTTGTCGGTGCTTGTTTACTCCTTTTTCGAACTGACTAGACTACCTTCGAAAAAGGTACCCCAATGGAGTCTCCTTTTATGTTTTTTCAGACTCTCTAAATATGAAAAACCACCGAGCTTACCTTCTCTGGGCTCGTTAAACTTACATCGAAGGATGTTACCATTGTGTGTTTTGTTAACCGCGCTTGCATACCTTATACGCCAACCTTGTAACAGTTTGCTTCTGCGTCTTAACACCTTTCGCCCCCGAAGGATTTTTTCCCGAGTATCATGCTACTAGAACATCAGTCTTGTCCTTGTACCTTGAGATTGTATGTTTGCAACACTCATTCCTCCTTTGTAACGTAATATTCCTTTAATCTTTTTTCCAAAATTATTGAAAAAGAACAAAAAAATCAAATATACCCCAAAAAGAGGAAGGGAAAAGTATTTTCTTTATTGGCAGCATAATGAGTCACCCTTCTATAAAGCACATCTGTCTATTTGTTCATCAGACTATGGGATTTAGTACGACCTTAGGAAGATTTTCTCGCTATATAGAGTTGTGTCCTCCACCATTTGGTTATCCTTCCAAACATATGGAGAGTTTGCATTGCCTCCTGCTTTGTAGACTTATGATTAATGCCATGCTACCTGAGTCTCATTATTTGTCGTGATATTATCCAAGGGAAGTTTGTCACCAAGCTTGATTTGACCCCTCTGCAATATGTCTCTGTTATAACCCTAAATTGCACCATCCATGCTTACCTGGCATCAGGCCAACTCATTGCCCTTCATTGCCAAAGCCATGCTGAACAGACTCTTCAAAAACATCCTAAATTAAGTAACCCACGCCCTAACCTATCACTGGGCGTGTTGGAATGCTGGCAGGCCTTATACTGCACGTGTTGGAACGCGGGCTGGCCCACTACAACACGCGTTTACCTAACAAAGAAAAAAATTAGGAAAGTTTCCGTTGAGACAAAAAGCTTTGGGTCAGTTAACTGGAACTCCCAGCCATGCATGGCCGAGAGTTCGTCTAAAACCCTAGATCCTTCTAACCTATAAAAGAAGGGGTAGGGGTACTATTCAAAGGAGGAAAATCATAGCAAAGAAACTCTGCCCAATTGCCGAATCCGTTTTGTCCCAACCCTTTAGCCTTTCCTCAAGCTTTAGGAGAATTCAAGCAAAGAAGTTGGAGGACAAAGAAGAGGAGGAGCCTAGGATCAAGATCGAGGAATGGTGGCCGGTCTCTATAATCATTTTAAGTTGGTTCATCTTGAGATTAATAAAAAGATACGTTTCCCGTCCCAAATGCAAGAATCTCATATGTTTTATTTGATTGATTCTTAATCTCTAACCCTCTAGTAGAACAATAGCATGCATGCATAGTTTTGTCTTGATTGCAGAAAAGATTTTTGGAAGGAGCAACAGAAGCAAAGGGGATGAAGAGCAATGGAGGATCTACACCAACCGTCGATAAAAAGGTTAGTTGGTTCTTTCCATGTTTGCATGTGAAAAAGGGTTTTAGGTTTGGGGTAGAAGGTTAAAAGTAATTTCTTAAGGGTCATGATCTGCATGCAAGTTTAAACCCTAGCTTGTTAGTCCGTAGGGTAGAATTTCCCCACAACAGAATTGGCGACTCCACTGGGGAGATTTACTCTTAGGGTTTCCCGGATTTAGTTAAAGGTTCTTGGGTAGTTCAAAGAAGTTAAGTTTTCTGTTTCTTTGTTGTTTTTGTTTTCTGTTAGGTCAAAAGATAGCAGGGAACCTGGTTATCAATACCAGTTTTTCCTTGACTGAGGTTTGACATTTATTATCGGGACACACAGAGGTACATGCGGCCTGCAGAAGGCCTGCACGCGTGTAACCCACGTCCTAACCTTCTACAGCTCGCGTTTGAACGCTTGCTGTAGTGGTTTCAGTAGCGTGTAGAACCCAGGAAGCTTAAGAGGCAGTCTCCTCTTCCTTGTCAGAAGTTTACCTTCTCAGGGGGCTTTCTAGATCCTGTCTGGGTCTTTATTGGTTTATTGTCTTTCTTTCAGTCTGCCTTATTGTGTTGGTTATTTTTTTTTTGTATTTGTTTTCTTTTTTGCAAACTTTCCTTTTCTGTTAAAGTAGAAGCATCCAAGCCTTTTAGAGACCCTGGTTGTCAATACCAGAGGCCTTTTTCAGGTCTGGGCTGCCTGTATGTTCCTTTGTCTCAGTTTTTATACAGACCCACGACCTGCTTAAGTTTAGCCCGCGGGTACCCGCGCGCTGTTATAATGCAACACACGTTTGCACGCGTGCTGTCACAGTGACAGTCACGGGCTTGATTGGTATCTTTTCAGCTTGGGTGGGGCAGTCATCCCCTCCTGTGGTGAGAAGAACTCCTCTCAGGGGTATAGAGTCTGGAGCTGCACAGTCATAAGGTTAGGGCATATTATCCTTAGCCTGTTTTTGTTAGTTGATGTTTTGATAAGAAAGACAAAAGGTTTTTTTTTTTTTTTTTTGGTTTTTAGACAAGTTTTATAATCGGTGCTTTCTTGATTGCTGTTTCACATCTTTTCTCTGATTCTTTTTGCGATCTGCGCTTGAAGCCAGAGTGTTGTTTTCATTCTCTTGGTTTTGTACTTGTTGTCATTTTCCCTTTATTGCTTTAGTTTGCAATCAAATAAAAAAAAAAAAAATTCTCTTTTTCATTTTCTTCTTGGTTTGAAGATTGTGTTGTTGCATCAGTAGCTAGGAAAGAAGTCTCGTTTCGTAAGTTCTTGGACTTCATTTAGAGTATAAGTAGCTCGCATATCTAAGTGAAATTACTTGGTGTTTGCTGCAAGAAATCTTAGGAAAGTAGAAAAGAAAAGAATTCTTTCTTGTTGAAAAGTTGCTGGTTTTTGCATTGGTTGTAAAAGCTTTTGTTTCCAAGCATTTCTTGTTTATTTTGCTTTGAGTCTTTTACACACCATCAGTTTCACTTTCATACCTTGTGACTTAAAAATCCCATTAAAAGCAACGCTAATTAAAAACTATCAGACTTTTCATTTGTAGGGTTCATAAACTAGCTCAAGACTAGGGCCTTGGAATAGGTTGGAGAGTAAATTTCTCCAAGGCAACTCAAACCAAACATTGGAGTCTGTCAATAGGGAGTGTAGAAGTCCAGTTATGGAAAGTTATCCAGGACCCCCCTCTAACACAGGGGATAAACACGAGGTTGCGTAAGGAAAGGTAGCGGAGATAACCCCTCCAAAGCTGGACCGAGCGTTGTGGAGAACACATATCGAGGATTTGTTAAGGGATTCTGTCGTTTGCATTTTCCACAGAGCTTCGTGGATATCGAATCCGTTCGAGGTACTCAGTTGTCTTTCGAACCATTTTCTCTCGATACCCTTGATAGGTTTCAGGCTTGATACCCTGCTCATTGTGGTCTACCCGACTATCGACTGTACCCGCCTGGTGACTGTTCATGTGCTGACAAACTAGTTGCCAATCTTTTCTAGGGACATACACAGGTGACTGCGGGGGTATACCGCGGTACCTAGGACAGACATAGGGCCACGCTTTGCAGAGTATACCCGGAGGGTGCTTCCGTATTCGAGTTGCACTTGCACCGATAAGTTTCTCTAGTGTTGGCTGTTGTAACTGTTCTTCCAACTAGTTTAGTGCTTGCTTGATTTATCTGTTAGGGGATTTATTTTAGTGTGTGTTACTGTTTGTTCATGTAGTATACCTTAGAATGTCATGAATCTTCTCACACAGTGGAGGATTCATAGCTCCGCTGGTCATGAAGGCTTATGGGCCTGCCGTCGGTTATACTGGAGCCACCCCCGCCACCATTGAGGCGGAAGCTAGACCATCAAGGGTCTTTCGAAGCAACCGGGGATTTTGATCCCGAACAACTCCCGGAGGAATCAACCGCTAATATTGGCGTGATTGAAACCCCAAACACTGATACTTGGCCAGACATTATTGTTCCAATTCAATTTTACGAACGCCTGTCAGTGCCTAACCCAGTTATGGAACCAAACTCTGTTACTTCCTCTGGGAATTCTTCCATTCCTATCACTGTTGCTACCACAGGAGAAGATTCTCCTAACTTGCCTTTGTCGGTGGTCCGGGCCACCACGGTCTCGGCCGCCACTACGTCTCACAGTGGACCAACCCCATATATCGTGGCGGCCACACCTCCTTACACACCTAGTGCGACAGGCGCTCCGTTTTCATACGGTATGCCTAGTTCGGGTACAAGTCCTGTACTCACTTCCTCCACTTTATAGACTTTGGGTCTGGGGGCAGGGAGCTCTAATGCTCCTCTGCAAGGTCAACTTGGGGGCATTCCTATCCCTTTCAATGATTTTCCTTACGCTGGAGTTCATATCCCTCCTTCGTCCCCTTCGCTTAGCAGATTGCATTAGTAGTCCGCTGGGCAACCTGCACACACGAGTTCATTTGGAGCCGGGAGTCAAGGAACACCTGTGAAAACTCTGCCAGTAGGTTCGTCACCGTTTGTCTGGAACGGGACGTTTGGTAATAACACTTTCTCATCCACTACTTTCCCATCTGGGGGCACACCCATTTTTGGACATTCTACACCGGCACAGGGTACTATTCCTGCACCGGGGGCACATATACCAGGACCTTGTAACTCAGCACAAGGATCCGTTCCATCCTCTGGAATGTCGTTCTGGGGTAATTCTTTTCACAGTCAATGGAACCCCAGACATACTTCTATGCCTCTTCCATCAGGACCGACATGGGGTAATCCATCCCAAAGTCCGTCAAACATGATGAATGACCAACATCCTATGTCCTTCATGGGGAATCAACCAATGATGTCTCCTCCGATGAAAAACCCTTACGCTGGTCAGGGCCATGGTTTCTACCAGAACCCGGGCCAACAGCCAAACTTTTCCTGGCAACCTGGTGACAGTCAAACTCCAGGACCCTTTTATCCCAGCTATCAGCAACAACCTAAACTACCTTTCTTGGCGACGTTACACTTTCCAGATTTGACGCGGTTGTTAAATGATCCTATCTGTCACGATCCACGTTGGCCTCCTATGCCGACGAAGTTGCCTTCGGACATCCCAAAGTTTGAGGCCAAGCCTAACGAAGATCCAGGTGATCACGTGACTACTTTCCATCTCCGGTGTTCATCTAACTCACTGAAAGATGACTCCGTCTAGTTGTGATTTTTTCAACGCACTCTTATTGGAAGTGCCGCGAAATGGTACATAGATCTTGATCGTTCACGATATTCTTTTTTTGGCGAACTGGCGATGGCCTTCCTTAACCATTTCCAGTTACCTGTGAGATACGACGCCGACACATAGTTGCTAGCTAATTTTGAGAAAACGACCGCGGACCATATCTTAGATCATATTCAAGAGTGGCGATGCTGAAAGAGTCTTATCAAGGTACCCGTCCCACCAACATTCCTTCTTGAGTGGTTCCTTAAGTCTTTAGTTCCGAAGTTATCCAAAGACGTCGCAAATTTAGGGGTTTTCTCCGAGGAGGATGCCATCATGAGGGCTCAACAGTTTGAGCTTATCTATTCTCAGTCTGGTCTATTGTACAACATCCTGCCGGATGCACCACGATCGATTCTGGATAAAACCAGACAGAGGGCCGGACCACATGCCGATGGTATCGTTGGTTCGACAAAAACTAAGCCCGCTGAGCAATTGACAAAACAATTGTAACAATTATCTATACAACACTCAGCGGCCAGCCAGGCTCCTGCTTTGGCTTCTCCTCCTAATCAAACGTCGGAAGTAAACTCCGTACAGATGACTAACCAAAAGGCCAACCAACAGCCTGACGGGAAGAAAAAACAACGCAAGAAGAGTAAGGGGGATAAAAAACCAACTGATAATGCTGGCGAGGACACCACGGAAAAGAGGAAGGTGAGGTATCCATGCAACTTATGTGTGGAAGACCACCCGACCCATCTATGCCCTCAGCTTGCGGAGGCCCAGAAGTTTGTCACACAGCAACAACAAGTCGTGTTGACTAATCCCTTTCAGCATGGGAAAAATTTAACTCAAGCCTCTGCAAGTGCCGAATGGGACAGCCAAGAAAACTGCCCTCCCTCAAACAATTCATCCTCTGCGAACGTATATATGGTAAAAAGTGATGCTTTCATAACGACTAGAGCATACAACTATAGAAAACCAAGCTCCCCTGAGAAGGGAAAAGAAGCCGAGATCCCATCTCTTCCTCTACAGATCGAGAAGACATTGGGTGAAACGATGACACACATCCCAAAATGGGCGTTCAAGCGCGCTTCTCACAATCCAAATGCAAGGGCCACCCAGAAATACTCTGTGGTGGAAGATTTATCACAAACCCCTTGTGCTATGTCTGCTTTGGAGGTCCTCCAAAGTTTCCCTGCTCAGAGGAAAGCCTTGTTGACTGCTTTAGGCTCTACTGAGACTTGTAACCTGGGTACCATCATGTTAGATACAACGGACTTGAAACCTCGTTTGCCTTACCATGTCGCGTTTCAGATAGTAGTGGCTCATCCCACGAAATTTTTTACACGGAATATCTTCCGCACGGTGGTAGACGAGGGCGCTTCGACTTGCGTTATGTCATTAGCATGATGGAAAGCCATTGGTCAACCTGAGTTGTCTCTGTCACCTACTCTCCTCACTGCGTTCGATGGTCATTCTTTCCGACCGCATGGCATCATTCCTTATTTCCCAGTACAGTTAGGGGGGAAGACTGTGTGCATCAAAGTAGAGGTAGTTGATGCCCCTATCGACTACAATCTATTGTTAGGCCGTAGTTGGACTTATGCAATGCAAGCGGTGGTCGCTACAATCTTCCGAGTCTTATTGTTTCCACATGAAGGCCAGATAGTGACTATTGATCAGTTATCCTTCTCTCGACCTGACCCAACTTTGGGGGCATCCACGGTTCCCATGGTTGATAATCCTCAAGCCGGTGTCGTCAACATAGGAGTTGGTTTGTGCCCATCTTTGATGGGTACTTTTGATTATCCACCTCCTCATGGTGATGTCAAGTTTATATCGACTCACCACAAGGCTGAGATCTTTCATGTTTCGTCGTTTCGCACGACTTACTTTCAGGATCCATGGAATATTCCTTCCCCATCAACCACGATGGATGAGATAGGGCACGCTGGCATGGACACGCCCTTGTCAGCCGCTGAAGTTGCGTACTCTTTGGTCTAGCAAGCTTCAACTACTCCTGATCTGATTCCCACACAAGAGTTGGATCCACTCCTCGAGCCTATCTGGGCCCAGGATTCTCTTACCGATATCGATTCGTTAGATTTAGTCTTGCCTTCTGATGAAGCTATAATCGAGGCAATGTCTGGTCCGGACAAACCCTGGGAAGATATTCATCACAGATCATATTTCCTCCCAGAGTTACACCAAATTGAGGCAGAAAATTCACTATCACCATGACGGGAGATCAGCCTTGTCCCATTAACCTCTTACCTACACAAGATATTTATGCTGAGGGAAATATGGTGACTATTTCTGCAACCATACCTATTAACATATCTCGAACCCCTGGTGTCACGGAGAATGTCTTCGTTGGAGCAGATTGCTCCCCCTAAGAGATTCATATTTACACGGATCTTTTCAAAGAATTCCGCGACGTTTTTTCCTGGTCATATGAGGAAATGCCAAGCATCAATTCGAAAATAGTTGAACACGAAATCACAACGTATCCTGATGCTAAGCCTGTTCGAAAAAAACTTCGTCCAGTTAATCCTAGGAAAGTAGCAGCGATTAAAACGAAAGTTGAGAAATTTCTCAAGGATGGGTTCATATACCCTATTCATTTGACTCAATGGGTGTCAAACCCCGTGCTGGTCGATAAAAAACAAGGCACAATTCGTGTATGTACCGATTTTCGCGATTTGAATAAGGCGTGTTTGAAAGATAATTATCCAACTCCATTCATCGATCAGATCATTGATGAATGCGTAGGTTGTGAAGCGTTTTCGTTCATGGATGGTTTTTCAGGGTATAACCAAATCCAAATCAAACCCGAGGACCAACACAAGATGACATTTATTTGTCCGTGGGGTAAATTTGCCTATCGCAAGATGCCTTTTGGGCTCAAGAATGCTGGAGCCACTTTCCAGCGGGCCATGTCTTTTGCGTTTCACGACCTCAAACATATAGTCGAGGCCTATCTAGATGATTTAGCATCACGCTCTCGCAAGCGAAAAGATCA
>ML785523.1:362043-391730 GCA_009831015.1 Picea engelmannii | reverse complement strand
TCATTATTGGATGATAATTCTACATTGATATAAAATTTGAAGAAAAAGGATTATAATTATGCTATTACTGATTCACCCCCCCTCTTAGTAATCCAACAGAAACCACTTGATTACCGGTCATTAGTGTATACCGTTAACAAGTGCGAGGAAAATCACCATTAATGTCAATGATTTCCAAGGTACTCTAGTACAATCTAATGATGTGAATTAATGAGATGAAGTCGAACACTCGGTGAAATCTCCTGATCAGGGGTCAATAATGAAAATCCACTGTCGAAAGTGAGGAAACCTGCCATTGAGGCATGCCAGTTCCAAGGTACCAATTAGTTTCTAAGTCTAATTCATGGATAATGAGTTGAAGTCGACAGGAAAAGACTCATCACAGGAGGGCCTTAATGTATCCCCCACCAATGACACGAAACAAGTAACAAGATTTGAAGTATATCAAAGTAACAAATGATTCAGGACTGACTCAGGGAGGGTCGATGCAATAGAAGGCTTAAGGACTGCAGAAATGGCCGACGCAATAGAATGATTTCCAGGTTGAACTTCTTTTTGAACATATTGATGACATGAAAACTGTCTTGGAAACACTGACTCAACAACAGGGATCACATACCAATTTGTAATATTATAAAGGAGTATGATCAAGGGACAAGAGAATTTTCCAACCTAGACACAAAGCGAGTGAAAGGGTGTCATGTTCAAAAGTGACTCTTCCATATAATATAGGTTTAGACACATTTTTTTTCCCAATTCCCCCCCACCATTTCTGGTGAGTGCCTGTTTATTTATACACAATATTTAGGAGGATAACATGTGATTGAATTGTAATCTCATCCTTTGGATGAATCCCTCAGAGTATGTTTAACGAACCCTAGGAAGGAGTGGTTCGGTCCCATATGGGCCTTTCGATGTTTTTTTTACGAGTCCAAAGAAAGTAAACTCAGTGGTTTTTCATATTTAGAGACTCTAAAAAACACTTAAAGGAAACTCCAAAATGTCCTTTTTCATAAAGTAGTCTGATGAGACTGAAAAAGATATAATCTACCGCTCAACAGATGTTTTCTTCAAATACTTTAACGAGCTTGAAAAGAACAATATCGCTCGACAATCTTTTCATGTTTAGGGAGTTTGAAAAGAGGTTAAAGGGAAATCCATGTGATTCCTTTTTCGTATAACCTTTACGAGTCTGAAAAAAGTGATACAAGTTTACTCAGTTACAATCTCTGGTATTTACGAGGCATGAGAAAGAACAAAGACTAAGCTCAAGATTGTTTTCATTTTTACTCAAGCTTAAAAAAAAACAAAATTATGCTTGGGATAGATTTTATTTTTACACAAGATTAAAACTATCCAAAACTATGCTTGGACCTGGTTTCATTTTTACACAAGCTTGAACCAGAGGAAACTATGCTCAAGAATCCAAGTTCAATCCCTAGAACTCTGTTTCATTTTTTAATGAGCTTGACACAGAAAAAAGAACTATGCTCGTAATATTTTTTTCATTTTAACGGGGTTGCTATAGAGACACAAAAATATCCTCATAGCTAGTTTCATTTTTTAAAGAGCTTGAAATCAGAAAACCATGCTCAAAGATGGTTTCATTTTTTAATGATCTTTAAATCAGAAAACCATGCTCAAAGATTCTCTTCTTGATCACGGCTTCCAAGAGGACAATTTTCTAGAAGGACACCATGTCAAGGGGAAAAAATCGGTCATGGCCTCTAAGATATCTTCACTCGATCGAAGAAACACACACTAGAAGGAACACATGTTGAGGGCCATGATGGGGGTAAGGAGATCAAGCTCCAATATCCCTATCGAATAGATGACCATGCTAAATACCAGATCCAAATCATAAGAGATTGATATTACAACGAGAGATTCATATTTATTGGTAGATGAAGGTATGGGAGACAACGCCACATAATTGACTTGTGGCAGGGACGATATCGACTGCATATAAGAACTATTTATAGAGTTTATTGGGTTGGTAATAAAGTCAGGACCAATGAATGAAAGTTGATCAATAGCCACAATTATTCCATCGTGAGGGAATGATATCACACAAAAAAGAGTGGACACAATAGCTTTCATGGCATAGACATAATCTCTCCCAAGGAGTAAATCAAAATACAAGGGGTCCTAAACTACCATAACATCAATAAAGACAATTTTCCCTCCCAAAGTTATGGGAAACTGAGGAAGGACTCCTAAAGGGTGACTGGTTCTTCTATTAAAAGCTAATAGATTTTGGGTAACCGACGCAAGTTGAGGACAACCCAAAGATTTCCAAGCAATAGAGGAAAAAATAATATCTGATGCACCTTCATCTATCAGCATCTAAGGAACGTCCTAACCACAAACCTATGCCGTAATATTGAAAGGAATGTGAGAGGGAAGAAGAGGTCTAGTTAGTGCACCCTAATAAAAAAGGATGGCCTCATTACTTGGAGGGGGTTCCACAGGAGAAGGCGAAATTCCCCCCAGCATGGTAGATTTTGTATCAACGAGAAAAACGTGGGCAATATCAGGTTTAATATCTATAGGGAGAGTAGGATCGACTGATGATGGGATTAGATCGACCACTTGGGTTTCATTCTCTAAGGGGAGAATGGGGTCGACAGATGGAAACAGATCGAGCGCTTGGATTTCACTCTCTAACGTGAGAGTGGGATCGACCGAGGAAGGGAACACATTGATCATTCCATCAACTACAGGTGGGTTAAGAGAAGGCCTATGGTAAGCAACCGAAAGTTGAGGTTGGGAAACAATCATGTCTTTTAGTAATTTTGAGGCTTCATCCATACAATGGAAAAGGTTAGTTTGATGACTCCCTCCACATAACATACATGGGAACTAAACTCTACTTTTATTCTTCCCAATGGTATCTTCACTAGTTGACGGGAGGTCACTAGAACATTGCTTAGAGGCTGACGACATGGGTTGGCAAAGATGTGTAAACCATGCTTTTATAACCTTGGATAGACCAGGTCAATCCTTAAGAATATGGCTACCCTTACAAATCCTGTAAGGGTACTTGGTCTTACGGGTTGTTTGGGTGATCTTGGCATCATCAACACTCCCAACATGATTATTAGTAACTGGTGGTTTTCCAACATGTTTGGCAGTGGTTGGAAGTTTGGACCCTTGCTTATTTTTCTTCTTCTTAATCTTCCTTTTGTTCTTCTTCTTATCCACCAGGTTACTAGCTTCAGAGCTTTCACTCGACGAAGAAGATGAAACGAAAGAAGACCTTGGAAGTGAAGAAGGTGAAGGATCAACATGAGGTTGATGTTCTTGGGGGGAAGTGCTTAAAACCAAAGCACTTGTTGCATTCGAGATCAACGGAGTGGAAAACAACCATACCGACAATCCAATTGTGAGACCTGGAAGGCTCAAAGTAGTGATGTAAGGAGGACCAACGTTTTTGTAAGAAGGAAAAAAAAAAGGTTCCCCCAGAGCAGGGGTTGCTTCATTGGTCATTTTGGGAACTAATTCCATTAAACACAGATCCAAGCTAGAGTCTTCTAGTAAAAATAAACAACACACGCTAAAAATCTAGGAAGAAAGCAAACAAACAAAACCTTCTCACAATGAACACACTAGTTGGTGATGAAATCCAACATCGCGGGAATGACGTAATAATGGGATGAGATAGAGCGGGTGGAAAAGTTACGTTGACGACCTACTTAATGGAATTACACCTTGGTTCAAGATCCCACACATAAACATGGGTATACCCTCCAAGCACTAGTACATATTTTAAAAATTTCGACGTTCTGTTTGCGACGTTATGGACAAAATTGGCCATACTGTCGAAAAATAGAGGACATTTGTTTTTTTCCATATTTCTCGATAACGTCACAAGTGTGATGTCATACAAACATATGTTTCTATTGCGACGAAGACGTCGCTATTAAGACACCATTGGATTATCGTCTCTCTTGCCACGTTTGTAAAATAGTCGTCGCTCTTTCCATGTTTGTAAAATAGTCGTCGCAGTTGTGACATCGTGGAAACTAGGTTTCCCCCCTCCAACGGTCACCTAGTATTTGACCAAGTCAACTTTGATTTGGTCAAATATCGTCAGAATTACAACATTATAAAATCTATAATTATATTTCATTTTATGGATGTTGCGACAAGTTTACTATAATAACGACACTTCAAAAAGGGTTTGTGGGTCTTCTTGGCGAACAAAAAACAGGTTGTTTTTTTCAGTATATGTCTGTGGGGAAGAATTTCATAAAACATTAGAGATGGGAAAATAATTAAAGAGGGTGAAAAGGGTGACAATAAATGTTATTTCCCTTCCAAAAATTGTTTTACTAGACGTTTTGAAAGAGTTTTAATAGAAACAACTAAAAACCATTGTAGAAAATATGGGCACATGGATGGGGGATAAAATGAATATCGTCCCATGGTATATACATTCATTATATGTTTTAATATTTATTGTATTCTCAAACTTTTATATTGTTTTATACATGCACTAATTTTTCATGATTGTTTGTAATTATAAAGTTATATTTCCCCCCTAACTTTATGCACAAAACACCAAGTAGTAGAAAAAATGGTGTTGTAGTACAAGATGAAGAACTTGAAGAAGATAATGAAGATCAAGTTAATGATCCCATGGAAGTAGATGAAAATAATAATATAGTTCAAAATGATGGGACAAATCAAATGATTCAAGACTTATTCGGTCATCCAGATGAGGATCATGGGGATAGTAGTGATGGTATTTATGATGAACCTCTGATTGAAAAGGCAAATAAACGACTTTATAAATGGTCAAGAGAAAATCTTCTCTCCACTACATTGCTGTTGGTGAACTTGAAAGTTATGAATCATTTGTCTAACACTTGTATGAAACATATCCTAAGGTATGTAATATGTTTCTTCACATCTACATAAAGGTTGACTTTTCCCCATTTTTTTTAGTGTTAATTAATGTGTAAAATAAAAATGCAATATTTACAATTACTATTCTTTACATTAACTATTTATTTTTTATGTTTTAGATTGTTAGGTGAATTTCTGTTACCCTTGTCAAATATTTTACCTCACACATATCGAGATATACATGCCATTATGAAAGAAATTTGAATGGAGTATCAAAGTATAGATTCATGTCCTGATGACCATATTATATATTATGGACAACATGCGTCGAAAACAAAATTTCTGGTATGTGGTATCAGTAGATATAGAGCCGATCAAGTAACAAAAATGGTCCCTCGAAAGGTTCTCTGACATATTCCCATAATTCCACGTTTGCATCAAATGTTCAGGTGCTAAAGCATAGCACAGTTTATGGATTACCATGAACGAAAGAGAATTGAAGATGACGTTCTTTGAATTCCTGCAGATGGTTATGCATTTGAGGAAATTGCTGCAAAATGACCATAATTTACAGATGAACCTCGTAATGTTAGGCTTTCATTGGCAACTGATGGTGTTAATCCATTTGGAGAGCTTCGGTCTGTTTACTCAGTGTGGCCTATTTTTGTTATCAACAATAACATTCCTCCTTGGATGTCAATAAAGAGGGAGCACATAATGTTGACAATGATTATTCCAGGTATATGTTTACATTAATTTTTCGAATTAAAATTTTTCATATTTCTCTTTTTTTGCATAAAATCTTTTATTTATTTATTTATGTATATATACATACCATGGTAGAAATTTCATGTAATTTCAAACAATTAGGTAAGTACCAAGTTAAATATATGAATGTGTATATCGAGCCTCTTATCGACGAGCTACTAAATTTATGGGAGGGAATCACTATGTATGACATCTGTAAACCAATTGGGCAGAAGAGATTTCAATGCCGTGGAATAATTTTATGGACAATTCATGATGCCCCATGACTAACACATTTTTTTGGTATGTAACGTTCTATATTGCACGCTTGAATAGTATATAATTAATTGATTTTATCATGCATGTTGTTTAAATAATCATTTTGTATATATATTAATAATTCACATTAATCCATCTGTTGCAAGTCTTCAAACAAAGTGTAAATTTTCATGTCTAGTTTGTGGTCCTAAGATGAAATATCGTTGGTCAAAAACTTTAGGAAAGGAGGTGTTTGATGAGTATAGACACTTCCTCTCTAAGATTCATAAGTATCGTACTATTGAAAAAGATCTTTTCAATGGGAAACAAGAGACAGGACTAAAACGACAAAGAATGACACCTCACCTATGGAAGTTGGCATATGACAGAATTAATCCTCTAGGTACACATTTTGTTTATGTATCGTAAATGGAATCATGTTTTGAAATTTTATTTTAATTATTCATTTTATTTTACTGCATTTGATAAATAGTTTTATGATTTTTTTTATGCTTCATCAATGTCGTCATTGTGAAGGTAGTAATAATGGGCTTCCATGAGGAATGAAATGTTATACCACTCAATTCATGAGGCTTACTTACTATAAGGACCCAAAAATAGTTCATTTATTTGATACAATGCATATCGGGAAGAATGCGACAAAAACATTATGGCGAATCATAGATGGGAGGAGGGATAAAGAAAAAATTGTCAAAATTTGTAATGAAATTCGGGAAGCCAATCATGCAATGCAAAGTGTGATATGATCAAATAACAATGGAGACAAAAATAACCTTCCATGGTTATTAACAGATCAACAAAGCAATGGTGAAAAGAGGTCATTCAAAAAATTAAATTTCCCACAGGTTTTTGTTCAAACATAAAGAATATCTTAATGAAGAAAGGTGAATTTGGTGGGGTAAAAACAGAGGATTGACATACCTTCATTAAGGTAATTAATCATTTTAGTATTCATATTTATATATTGGTCGTATACATTGTTTGAGATTTTAATTTTTTTGTCTAGTTTTGAACAAGTGATGATTCATTTTTATTGTTACAGTATGTTCTACCTCTATCTCTCCCAAACGACTTTGACAACAACGTCAAACAAGTTATATATGATCTTGGAAAATACATGAGGTAAGTAGCTGCAATATATATGCAAAAAAAATCAATTTTTTGTTGTACTTGATGATATGTGTTTTACTTGTAATGTAATATGTATTTATATGTTTTTTTGAAACATGTCATTTTCTTGCGTCATGATTTGTAGATGGTTGTCATTGAAACAAATCCATGAAGATGATATAAAGTATTGGAAGAGAGAAATTCCTTGGCTAATGTGTGAAATGCAGAAGTATATATAAGGATCTCGAGTGAGTTTGTCCAATGTCGATTCAAGGTACAATGAAGACTTCCCCTTCACCGTCACCTCGTGTATTACCCTAAACAGAAAGGACACTAAGGTTACCAAATACAACAATGATGCCTAGGGAAACAATTGACAATCCGATACACGTGCAAGGGCAGGGTATCTAAGCCCGAAATCGCCTCGAGAAGGTTTGCAAAAGATTTTCTTCTCAAGTGACCCCCAATAATACACACAATCTCTAGACTAAGACCAACAAAGTAGGGTGAGTAAATATTCCGACCCTAATGCGACCTCGTGATTGACCCTTGTGTTAGAAGGGCTTCCTAGGAAAAAATGTAGCAAGTGGATTTAAACTCTCCCTATCACAAGATACTATGTTTGTTTACAGCTTTGGAAAGTTATCTTTCACACCTATTCCAAATCCCTACACCCTAAGATAATGTAGGTTTGCTACTAGAAAATATAAAAATGTCTAATGAATTTTTATAAGTGATTTGTTTTAAGGCTGTTGTTTACTCAAGAGGAAAATGACATGGACTAAATGATGTTTTGACAGACTCTAAACAATGCAAAGAAATGAGAATGCAAATATTTCACTTCGATTAAAGCTATATTATGAGAAGGAGAAAATGTTTATCATTCCCAGATGCACAATGTACCAAAATTTTATTAAACTCATTAATATCAAGATCTTCAAGAAATGAGCCAAAGAGACTATACACCAATACACGATGCCAAAAAAATCATGCAATTTCGCCACTTCAAATGCAAGTATGCCCCCAATCTAATGCAAAGCAAGAAATTTAAAACTTTTTGTTTTCAAAGATAGCTAAAATAAATAGAAATTCTCTATAAAGAAAAGCAACCCAAACAAATTTCCTCTTTTAACATGAACTATTCAGAAAAAGAACTATTCTTTCACTAAACAATTCTAAAGAAAAACAATTCTTTGTAACTGAAAGACACTCAAAGCAAGAGATCAGATATTTCAAAAGAAAAAAAGAAACAAAGAAAAGAAGGATAAAATAAGACTCAAATACTGTCAAATAGACTATAAACAGATCATAATCAAACCCAAAAATTCACCCGAAAACCATATCTAAGATCTGGGTAGGTAAAACCATCAAAAACTAAAAATTTTCACAAAATCGTTGCAGCCTACCAACCAACACAGTGTGAAGATCCTAGATTGTCATGGGCCAGAGAAAAGTACAATGCGATGAAGTCGCATTGTGTCTAAAGGAAGGGTGCGTCGATCCTAGATCGTCGCACTATCTCACAAAGTAGGGTGCGACGATCAAAAGAAAAATGGAAAAAATAAAAAGCATGAGGGTTTTCCAGTGAAATTAAAAGTCAGAGAGTCAATCTGGATCTCCCAATGAATCAGAAAACATAACCCAGGAAATCAAAGGAAGAAAGAAAGACAAACTAGGAAAACAATCTATTCCCCTGTATGGTCGCCAATTTTGTTATCGGACAAATCGGTAAGTGCAGACACAAACAGATCTCTCTAGTTTCACCCCAAAACTAGAGCAAAATAAGACAGAATATAAAACTTTCCCTAAGTTTTAATTATCAAGCATACTAACTAACAAGGGATAAATGACATACCTTTCAAATGTCCTTTGTCCTTGCTATTGTCATCCTCGCTCCATTCAAAGGCTTATGGGATGCTGAACTTGTAAATAGACACAAGACAATGAAGTGAAAGCAACAACATATACTCAACAAAACCTATGTATGTGATCAAGGAGTCATACAATAAAATAAGACCAATTTTATGGGAAAGAAATATATTACTGTATTAGAAATATGAAAAGGAGAATACAACCAATGCCTTGATGTTGTAAGGTCCCTTCCAACAGTTCATTGCTTCCCACACACTTCTGCTCCACGGATTCTAAGATCAACAATCTATCTTGACAAAGCAAATCTCAAAGACAACATACAAGCTCCAAAAACTCCAAGCTACAAAACTCAAGAACTTTCCAACTAAGCTCTAGCCAACTAACGTTTCCCATGAGAAATCTTCTCCTTTTATAAGAAGAAAATGATAGAGTGAGGAGGTTAGGATGATCCCATGAGATCAAGGACGCGACTCATATCCAAACTGATCAAAGGCCACCTCACCCTCGAAGCTTCTATTCTAGAACGTTTGAGAAATTCCTCTTTTACCTTCATACAAAAATCGTCGCACCCTTAACACTGAACAAACTGCAACGATGTCGCAGGCCACTGTGGTGCAATCTACAATGATCCTAGACAGTCACACCCTTAACACTAAGCAAGGTGCAATGATCCCTTTTTCTAAGGTTTTTGACAAAGGAAAAGTATAATTTCATCTCTCTGGAAAAAGTATCTTCATTCTTATTCAAGGATTAAGGCCATTGATCCTTCTAACGACAAACGATAGGTTTCAATCATTAATGGTCATAGGGTGATGAAAATAATGTGTAATAACTGGACTAGAACTTCCTTGATTGTGCGTTGATGCAAATAATACTCACACTGGTCCAAAACTGATTGTAGCTGCAACCAGATGGGGCCTTCTTCATCCAACTCAGGAAGGCTGGTTTGAGTTTGACACTTAGTTCCAATCACCTTCTTTAAGAAGGAGACATGAAAAATAGGATGGAGCTTAGAATGACTGTGAAATGTTAACTGATAGGCCACCTGTCCCACATGCTTGAGAATGGTATAAGGACCATAAATTTGGGCACCAGTTTCTGACAATGGTCAGCCTTGAGTGAAGTTTTCTTATAAGTTTGCAGTCGAAGAAACACTTGGTCTCCGTCAACAAATTGAAATTTCGAGCGACCTTGAACTGCCTGTTGCTTCATGGGATTTTGTGCCATGACCAAATTCTCTTTGAGGGTACAAAGAATAGCCTCTCAAACTATAAGCATTTGGTCAACCGCCTAGACCTTCGAGACACCTGGTAGGTATGAGAGAACTGAAGGTGGATTTGTCCATATACTGCTTCAAAAGGAGTCATGTGGGTAGCTATATGGTAAGAAGTGTTGTACCACCATTCAACTAGTGGTAACCATTGAGCCCACTAATTTTTCCTTTCAGATGCAAAATACCTCAAATATGTTTCCAAACACTTGTTGACAACTTTAGTTTGACCAACAGTCTGGGGATGATAAGCTGTGATGAGATGCAATTGGGTGACCTATAGCCTGAACAATTTTTGCCAAAAATTGCTGGTGAAAGTGAGATCTCGATCAGAAACAATAGAATGAGGCATGCCATGAAGCTTGAAGACCCGATCCATGAAAAGTTGAACCATAGTGGAGGCGGTAAATGGGTGTTGAAGAGCACATAAATGAGCATACTTGGAAAGATGATCAACGACCAACATGATGACTGACTTATTTCCCGATTTAGGTAAGACCACAATAAAATCCATAGAGATATCCCTCCAAATAGCAGGTGGAATCGGAAGTGGTTGTAGTGTGCCAAGAGCTTTGACTGTTTCATCCTTGTTGCATTGAAAAACATCACATTCTACCACAAAATTGCGAGCATCTTGTTTCATACCATCCCAGAAAAAAGAACGTTTGACCCGGTTATAGGTTTTGGTAAACCCTAAGTGCCCAGTTGTGGGTGTAGCATGAAGCTCATAAAGTACTATGGATTTAAGTTGTGACTGTTTACTTAAATAAAAATGAAATTTGTAGCGAAGCTCATCATTGTTCCAATAGTACCCTGGGGAAACTAAAGAATTGGCCTGCAATTGTTGGATGATATGAGAAATTTTGGGATCTTGTAGCCATTCCTGGTGAACAACTTGGAGCCAATCTGGTACAATGAAGGAGAGGGAAAAAAATGACCCTTCATCTTCATATTTTCTTGAAAGTGCATCAAAAACCATATTGTCTTTTCCTTTCTTGTAAATGATCTCATAATCATATCCAAAGAGCTTAGTCAGCCATTTTTGTTGCTCCAGGGAGGAAGAGAATTGTTCCAAAAAATACATGAGGATTTGATGATCTGTCTTAATTTGGAATCCTTTCCCCAATAGATAAGGGCACTTGATATCCACTACATGCTGAATAGCCACTATTTCCTTTTCATAGATTGATTGGTCCAATTGTCGCTCTGAAATCATCACATTCCAAGACAAAGGTATTTGTGAAATTGGAAAGGGCCAGGAATGGTGATGCAGGAGCATCGCCAACTCATTAAGCGAGCCAACATGAAAGACAAGGAATAGATGGACAAGGCCAGCTGAAACTTTTTGAATTTTCATCCAAGATGATGTGCCAATGTGTAAAGGATGCATTTATGGAAAAGCGCCTTTTGTATAATGTATCAGACCTTGAGACATACGCTCTTGTCTGAAGTAGATAGGAGGCATTTAATAGATTTAATGCTGGTAGATAGGATGTTTAAGTCTAGATTAGACAATTTAGAGAATCGAGAGGGAAAACGGATATAGACACCCTCCTTTGTATCATTGTAATATTATTATTCATGAGAAAGGAAAGAAGAGCAAGCAGAGAACATTGTATGAAGAACACCCATGTACAGGCATTTGAATTAATAGAAGAAGTTCTGATTCAAACTCATGGCTGCTGTTGTTTCTCTGTGTATATTGTTCATGTGCTTATGAATGTTTTCTTTCTTGATATGCATTTTCTTTGTATATGCTTTGCATGAGATTTCATGTTTGAAACCGAAGTCTGAAGGGGAGATGGAATGAGTTTCAATTGTTTCTCTATCTGAGACAGGAGATTCCTGCAAGGTGTGCAGTTGAATTCATGCACAAGGAGTGTGTTGATGAAGGATCAATAGTTTAACTTTTGTTCTCATTCACCCAGAAGTGGAAGTAGGTTGCTGAAGCCGTGCAAGGAGTGTGCAGGTTGAAGTGGAAGTCTCAGTTGTGAATCTGAGCAAAGGAAGCTAAAGACTGCTGCTGCAGGAAGTGCGCAGAGTCGGAAGGATTCAACACTTGGGAAGTTGTTGAATGCTGAGCGCAAGGAGTGCACATAAGTTCCTCTGAAAGAGTCAGAGTGGAAAATCTCAGGAGGTATAGCACCTTCGTGATATCATCAAAGGAGAGCACATGAAGTTGTGCTGTAAAACGTTTCAAGAAAGAGTTTCAAGCGCAGACGTTGAAGGACAAGTGCTGAGAATGAACACTTATCCACTCTCGAGAAATCTCCAAGGGGGAGAAATCGACGGTCAGGAGTCATCGGGGGAAACTGTGAAATCCCGTCGACCGTTAGATCCCTGGAAGTTGCGCAAGGTTTAAATCCCAATGAGTAGAGAAGGAGCTAGGAAGTCATCAGGATTCGGCTCACCGGTGAATCGGAGTTTCCAGAGGCGTAAAACCCTCACAGGAAGGAATAGTGATCTACGATTTCCCGAGAGGATCAGAGCCATTGATCTCGGTAGGAACACGTGTCAAGGAGATGGGATCCATCGGGGTTCAGCCCATTGAATATTTGGGGGTTCCTGTGACAAGGAATTGTTACAATTGAATTCACGATTTCGCGATACTCGATAGAGTGGAGAAGGAAGCGGTGACGTGGAGGAAGGAGTGTACACGTGCATCGGGGTTTGGAATTTCGGAGTTCTCAGTGAAGAGAGACTCACGACAGGAGGAGTCATGATATCCCGAAATGTGATAACCATGCAGTCACTGTGTCGAGTGGAGGACAGGTGTCGTCGCACGCCGGGGTTCGGGGAATTGAAAGTCCCGTGTACATTGACAGCGAGAATCGTGATATCCTGATACGCGATTTCCCGACAGGGTTAAGGCCTGTAGTGGAGGACATGTGTCGGAAGGTCAACTCTCATAGGGGGTCAATGTCAAGTGGAATCGACATATCGTGAACTCGGAGGCTCGTGATTTGGAGCTACAAGGGATTGCCCTAAAAGTTGCGAGGACGCGAGGTTGCGAGAGCGCGACAGGAGGAGACCGGCGTCTCGACACATCGGGACTCGGAATTTGGAGAACCAAGTGCTATGAGTCGAGAGTAGCAAAGTTGCAAGAGAGCCAAAGTCCTGATAAAGTGGGGAAAAGGTCAGCGTGGACTGAGCCATCGGGAGTTGGGGATCTGTGAGGTGAGTGATTCAAGACCTCGCAAGTGCCGATTTCCCAATGGGGATATTCCCGACAGAAGCAAGGAACACGTGGGTGAATATCTCATCAGGGTTCAAGGATTGTGAGACCCTATCTCATGAGTGCAGGACTCGCGATAGTGCGAAGCCCGATTTCTCGATACGACAAGGGAGATCATAAAGAGCATCCTGTGGGTGCATAAAACTCCCGATAAGGGGTTTTGAAGAGCAATTTCAGTTCTTTGGGCCTAGGGAAGTGAAGGTCCTGGTGAGAGAAGGCGTGCTGAGTTGGTGCATTGACATCAGAGTGGTATCGTTTGTGTCCTCTCACTAGGAACTTCACTTCCCTAGGCCCGAAGAACTAAAATTTCTCTTCAAAACCCCTTATCGGGAGTTTTATGCACCCACAGGATGCTCTTTATGATCTCCTTTGTCGTATCGGGAAATCGGGCTTCGCGCTATCGCGAGTCCTGCACTCACAAGATCAGGTCTCACAATCCCCGAACCCCAATGAGATATTCACCCACGTGTTCCTTTCTTCTGTCGGGAGTATCCCTGTTGGGAAATCGACACTTGCGAGGTCTTGAATCACTCACCTCACAGATCCCCAACTCCCGATGGCTCAGTCCACGCTGACCTTTTCCCCACTTTATCAGGATTTTGGCTCTCTCACAACTTCGCTACTCTTGACTCCTAGCACTCAGTTCTCCAACTTCCGAGTCTCGATGCTCTGAGACGCCGGTCTCCTCCTGTCGCACTCTCGCAACCTCGCGTCCTCGTAACTTTTAAGGAAATCCCTTGTAGCTCCAAGTCACGAGCCTCTGAGTCTGTGATATGACGATGCCACTTGGCGTTGACCCCCTGTGAGAGTTGACCTTCCGACACCTATCCTCCACTACAGGCCTTAACCCTGTCGGGAAATCGCGTATCGGGATATCACGATTCCCGCTGTCAATGTACACGGGACTTTCAATTCCCCAAACCCCGACGTGCGACGACACCTGTCCTCCACTCGACACGGTGACTATGTGGTTATCACATTTTGGGATATCATGAATCCTCTTGTCATGAGTCTTTCTTCACTGAGAACTCTGAAATGCCGAACCCCGATGCACGTGTACACTCCTTCCTCCACGTCACCGCTTCCTTCTCCACTCTATCGGGTATCGCAAAATCGTGAATTCAATTGTAACAATTCCTTGTCACGAGAACTCTTGAATCTCCAATGGGATGAACCCCGATGGCTCCCGGCTCCTTGACACATGTTCCTTCCGAGATCAACGGCTCTGATCCTCTTGGGAAATAGCGGATCGCTATTCCTTCCTGTGAGGGTTTTACGCCTCTGGAAACTCCGATTCACCGGTGAGCCGAATCTCGATGACTTCTTGGCTCCTTCTCTGCTTGTTGGGATTTAAACCTTGCGCAACTTCCAGGGATCTAACGGTCGATGGGATTTCACAGTTTCCCCTGACGACTCCTGACTGTCGATTTCTTCCCCTTGGATATTTCTTGAGAGTGGCTAAGTGTTCATTCTCAGCACTTGTCCTTCAACGTCTGCGCTTGAAACTCTTTCTTGAAATGATTTATGGTACAACTTCCTGTGCTCTCCTTTGATGATATCATGAAGGTGCTATACCTCCTGAGATTTTCCACTCTGACTCTTTCAGAGGAACTTATGCGCACTCCTTGCGCTCGGTGTTCAACAACTTCCCAAGTGTTGAATCCTTCTGACTCTGCGCACTTCCTGTAGCAGCAGTCTTTAGCTTCTTTTGCTCAGATTCACAACTGAGACTTCCGCTTCAAACTGCACACTCCTTGCACGACTTCAACAACCTGCTTCCACTTCTGGGTGAATGAGAACAAAAGTTAAACTATTGAGCCTTCATCAACACACTCCTTGCACATGAATTCAACTGCACACCTTGCAGGAATCTCCTGGCTCAGATAGAGAAACAATTGAAACTCATTCCATCTCCCCTTCAGACTTCAGTTTCAAACATGAAATCTAATGCACAGCATATACAAAGCAAATGCATATCAAGAAAGCAAACATTCATAAGCACATGAACAATATACACAGAGAAACAACACCAACCATGAGTTTGAATTAGAACTTCTTCTATTAATTCAAATGCCTGTACATGGGTGTTCTTCATACAATGTTCTCTGCTTGTTCTTCTTTCCTTGCTCATGAATAATAATATTACAATGATACAAAGGAGGGTGTCTATATCCATTTTCCCTCTCGAATCTCTAAACTGTCTAATCTAGACTTAAACATCCTATCTACCAGCATTAAATCTATTAAATGCCTCCTATCTAATTCAGAAAAGAGCGTATGGCTCGAGGTCTGATACATTATACAAAAGGATCTTTTCCATAAATTCATCCTTTACACATTGGCGCATCATCTTGGATGAAAATTCAAAAAGTTTCGGCTAGCCTTGTCCAGCTGTTCCTTGTATTTCATGCTGGCTCGCTTGATGAGTTGGCGATGCTCCTACATCAACTGGAGTGGTGCACATGGACACCTTCAAGTCTTGAAAGTATTGATCAACTGCAGGAGTCCAAGTGAAAGAATACTTTTTAAGGAGAGCAGTGAGAGGTGTCACAATCTTTCTATAATTCTTAACAAACTTGCGATAATAGTTTGTTAAACCTAGAAATCCATGCAAGATTTTGAGAGTCTTTGGGTGAGGCCAATCCTGCATAACTTCAATCTTCTTACACCCTGAAACCTTCCTTACCAACAATATGACCCAAGTAATCGACTTCCGAGGCTCCAAAATCACATTTAGATTGTTTGAGGAAATGTTGGTGCTGAGAGAGTAGATGTTGAACTAGATCAACATGAGCAAGATGGGTTGTCTAGGTGTTACTATAGATGAGGATATCATCAAAGAAAAACAAGACAAAATGACGGAGAAAATGAAGGAATACATGATTCATGAGGCTTTGGAAAGTGGAGGGAGAATTACACAAACCAAATGGCATGACCAAAATATCATAGTGGCCCTCATGAGTTTGAAATGTAGTCTTAGGAATGTTTTCCTAATTCATATGTATCTGGTGGTAGCCAGAATGAAGATCAAGTTTAGTAAAGAAATGGGCACTGTTGTAATAGATATTATCAATCAGACGCCACAGGTAATAGACGCAGAAGATGAGGTTGGAATAGGTACAGAAAGAGCCTCCTTCTCTATTAACAGGTTGTCCTGTAGCCCAAAGGAACTGGGAGCTGATCTATTAGCAAGGTTTTGGCGAAGGAATGGAAACATCAATCATCCTGACTCGTCACAACCAACCAAGAGATAAAACGATCAGCTGCTATATTAATGTGGTCCTTCAATGTCCAACACACATGGTTGAAATTTGTTTGCTTGTTTTCATGTTTTTCCCTTCGTCTGAGTAATGAATTTTCCTGTTGTCTCATGTCGTTGAAGAAGCTTAACAGAACCAACATCTTCGTTTGATTCGCTGAAGATGTTAATCACTGACATAAGGGTTTTAACTGTGATGTTTATTTACTGCAGACGCGAGTGATTTATCTTATTGCTTCTACTGGCATGCAACTTTAAGCAGCGTAACTTTTGTTACAGGAGTATCTTTCTTTAGCCACATTGAGAACTTTGTTGCTTGATAAGCAGGAAGTTTGTTTGAGACCCGAGCTTCGCCAACCCAAAATTAAAAAAGGGTTGCGTGTATCTGGGATGGCCTAGAAAAGAAGATTAAGAGTGTAAGTAAACTATGAAATAACAGGAATCTGACGACGTAACTTCTTGTCGGTCATAATGTTAAGAACTCACCATTTACCTTCCAAGTATGTTGCACTTAGTGCAGCATATGATGATGCTATGCAGAAATCCTCTGGCGCCGGGTCCGATCTGTATGACTGTGACAGATTAGAAAAAATTCTAATTAGCAACAAGAGACTGGAGAAACACCCTCATATTGATCAGTCAAATAAAAGGAAGATAACTTATGATGTAGGTAAAAAGACAATCATAGTGAGTAAGAATGGTTATATGGATTTGGCGTTGAAGCGGAAGAAGAATGCATTGAAGAATTTGAACAAGAAGATAGTAATAATAGATATTCACAATTATATGCAATGTGTCTCCAAGATGAAGTAAGTAAATTGGTGGGAGGATGGACCATTGGTTACGAGAGGCTCAGGTTAGTGACGGTTTAAAGAGCCGTCAGAACACTGGGCAGTCACAGAATTCCAGAAGACAGAATCCATGTGAAGCGCACCATCTGTCCGAGCATAGACAGTGTTAAGTGTAATAGATACCATTTCCAGAATTGGTTTTAACAGTCGAACTGTTAGAGTCATGAATCGATCACCACAACCTCCACCATTTTCAGATCTGGAGCTCCCATTATTACAACCTCTAGCATTATTGCATTAAAACTTATGCCTGACCCTTCTCCCGCGATGGTCGCTGTAACATCTTTGATTTTGTCTCTTATCTTGGATTCTTCTATTCTCTCCTTCTTGCCAAAGTATTCAATGGATATTGAGGCTTCTGCTTGGTCTTTGCAGCTTTTGAGGCGCATAATGAGAGGGACTCGCGTACACATACCTTAGCCTCTGGGAATCTTTATGCCTGCGAAAGATTCAAGCACGCTTGATTTTCCGCTGGATTGATCTCCGACCACCACTATGCTTGGGAGCTCGATTCCTTCCTTGGTAATGTCCAGGTTATGTAGCCTGTAGACTACGTCCAGTAGAGGATAGATTTCTTGATTGTATGAAACATCAATGCAGCTTGAAGCCTCCTGCATGTATGAGACCAAGTCATGGTTTGGGGCCTCCGACAACATGTTGTTTGGGATCATCATGTCGCTGCTGGAGGCCCCCGGTGCGTCTTCCTCTTCATCAAAAGTGACCAGCATTAAATCTGACAACTTCACCTTTCGCTCCAACCCATGTTGGTTGATATTGATGCGAGCAGATGAAGAGGAATGGAAGTGCAGAATTTGCAGCGTCAAAATATCAAGCGTAAAGAAGTTTCTGCAACATGAAAGAAACCACAGTGATGGAATATTTTATATAGGACTTACAGGTACATACATTCCTATGAATTTGCAGAGATGAGGAATCGTAACAAAGACCAAAAAATAATCAACATGTCTCTATGTATTGCACAAGAAGTAAAGAATCAAAATGCGGAATTGTTTCACGTCAAAAGTCGATTGATTTCCGAAAAAGCAAAGCACAATATTTATTTGTAATTGCATTCCTATTATGTTCTAGAGTTTTCTATTAATTCATTTCCTCTATACCTAAATGCGTTTTTTCCAGCGCACACCAATGTTAGTAACGACAGAACATCTGGCAGTCGCACAGTCCAGAGAAGGCAAACCATTTCAGATTCTCGGAACACAAAGAGTTTTAGATTTCTCTTTTAAAAGACTGATGCATGTAACAGAAAGAAGGGGGGCGAGCTGGGGAAAACCTCTTTCAAAGAGGAACTCTTCTTGCAAGCCGAGTTATTTTGTAAGCCAATAATGGAGTAATATATATGATGTATTTGCTTGAGACTGTGAGATTTATCACGGTTGATTCCTTCAACATGTTTTTCCCTATTCAGCTGTGTTAAATCTATTTGGAATTCATTTGATATCCTCCTTACTCACAGTTCATGTGTTGTCATTATCATAATTTTATTTCTTCCTTATTTCGTCACGACTGTATTACAATTTCGTTTTCTTCTAACTGATGTGCTTCGTTATACTTTAGTACGACCACTACTATAACGAATGAATGTTGGTTTTCTGTAATTGTTTGTTGTCTTTCTTTTGCACCAGCTATCAACAACTGTAAGACCAGTCTACACTTCCAAAATTCTGCATATATTCTCTGCTACATCGGCCTTTCCTTTCCTTTTTCCTCTACCGCATCATGATTATCAAATCACTGAAAGATAGACTTAATTTGCCTCACTTTTCGCAAGTTAAATTATCTCTGCTATTGTCTCCTTTCTTTGAATTTCACTTGACTCCATGCCCAATGGACCATTTCCATGGTTTAACCTCCAAAATCTAAAAATCCAAGACCATCATTTACCCATAAATATGCCCACCATTTCACGTTTACTGAAGATCATTTTGTGACATTTTTTGAGAGATCCCTCTCGGGTTGGAGGAGGGCAACTTCTAATCCAAAGTGGTTCGAGGTTGCCTCATGATTGATTTGCTGCAACCCATTTTAGTTTCGAGTGACAACATTTTGGCGCCGTTGCCGGGGATTCGAAGTTTATATCTATCCCTGGGAGAACAACATTTTCATAGTCCTAAGGCCTAGTTGAGCAGCCGGTCATAGGAAAATATTGGTTGCACATGCTCTGGCGACTCCATTAAAAGTTTCCGATGGTGATTTCACTGGAGGGAGAACTCAGAATTACATATTTCACATTAAGGTTGCCCAATGGATGAAGGCACTTGGTCTACTATTCTTGGCACTTTACGGGAAAGTACCATCCCTAGATGGAGCCTATGTTGTAACAGATATTATCAATCAGATGCCACAGGTAATAGACGTAGAAGATGAGGTTGGAATAGGTACAGAAAGCACCTCCTTCTCTATTAATAGGTTGTCCTGTAGCCCAAAGGAGCTGGGAGATGATCTATTAGCAAGGTTTTGGAGAAGGAATGGCAACGACAATCATCCTGACTCATCACAGCCAACCGAGAGAGAAAACGATCAGCTGCTATGTTAATGTGGTCCTTCAATGTCCAACACACACGGTTGAAAGTTGTTTTCTTGTTTTCATGTTTTACCCTTCGTCCGAGTAATGAATTTTCCTGTGGTCTCATGCCGTTGAAGAAGCTTAACAGAACCAACATCTTCGTTTGATTCGTTGAAGATGTTAATCATTGACATAAGGGTTTTAACTGTGATGTTTATTTACCGCAAACGCGAGTGATTTATCTTATTGCTGCTACTAGCGTGCAACTTTAAGCAATGTAACTTTTGTTAGAGGAGTATCTTTCTTTAGCCACATTGAGAACTTTGTTGCTTGATAAGCAAGAAGTTTGTTTGAGACCCGAGCTTTTCCAGCCCGAAATTAAAAAAGGGCTGCGTGTATCTGGGATGGCCTAGCAAAGCAGATTAAGAGTGTAAGTAAACTATGAAATAACAGGAATCTGACGACGTAACTTCTTGTCGGTCATAATGTTAAGAACTTGCCATTTACCTTCCAAGTATGTTGCACTTAGTGCAGCATATGATGATGCTATGCAGAAATCCTTTGGCGCCGGGTCCGATTTGTATCACTGTGACAGATTAGAAAAAATTCCAATTAGCAACAAGAGACTGGAGCAACACCCTCATATTGATCAGTCAAATAAAAGGATGATAACTTATGATGTAGGTAAAAATACAATCATAGTGAGTAAGAATGATTATATGGATTTGGCGTTGAAGCAGAATAAGAATGCATTGAAGAATTTGAAAAAGAAGACAGTAATAACAGATATTCACAGTTATATGCAACGTGTCTCAAAGATGAAGCAAGAAAATTGGTGGGAGGATGGACCATTGGTTACGAGAGGCTCAGGTTAGTGACGGTTTAAAGAGCCGTCATAACACTGGGCAGTCACAGAATTCCAGAAGACAGAATCCACATGAAGCGCAGCATATGTCCGAGCATAGACAGTGTTAAGTGTAACGAATACCATTTCTAGAATTGGTTTTAGCAGTCGAACTTTCAGATTCCTGAATCGATCACCACAACCTCCACCATTGTCAGATCTAGAGCTCCCATTCTTACAACCTCTAGCATTATTGCATTAAAACTTATGCCTGACCCTTCTCCCGTGATGGCCACTGTAGCATCTTTAATTTTGTCTGTTATCTCATATTCTTCTATTCTCTCTTTCTTGCCAAAGTATTCAATGGATATTGAGGCTTCTGCTTGGTCTTTGCAGCTTTTGAGGTGCATAACGAGAGGGACTCGCATACACATACATTAGCCTCTAGGAAGCTTTATGCCTACGAGGGATTCAAGCACGCTTGATTTTCCGCTGGATTGATCTTCGACTACCACTATGCTTGGGATCTCGATGCCTTCCTTGGTAATGTCCAGGTTACGCAGCATGTCGACTACATCCAGTAGAGGACAAATTTCTTGTTTGTATGAAACATCAATGCAGCTTGAATCCTCCTGCGTGTATGAGACCAAGTCGTGGTTTGGGGTCTCCGACATCATGTTGTTTGGGATCATCATGTCACTGCTGGAGGCCCCTGATGTGTCTTCCTCTTCATCAAAAGTGCCCAGCATTAAATCTGACAACTTCACCCTTTCACTCCAACCCATGTTGGTTGATATTGATGCGAGCACACGAAGAGGAATGGAAGTGCAAAGTTTGCAGTGTCAAAATATCAAGCGTAAAGAAGTTTCTGCAACATGAAAGAAACCATAGTGATGGACTCTTTTATATAGGACTTGCAGGTACATACAGTCCTATGAATTGGCAAAGACAAGGAATTGTAACAAAGACCAAAAAATAATCAACATGTCTCTGTGTATTGCACAAGAAGTAAAGAATCAAAATGCTGAATTGTTTCACGTCAAAATTCGATTGATTTCTGAAGAAGCAAAGCACAATCTTTATTTATAATTGCATTCCTATTGTGTTCGAGATCTTTCTATTAATTCATTTCCTCTATACCTCAATGAGTTTTTGCCAGCGCACACCAATGTTAGTAACGACAGAACATCTGGCAGTCGCACAGTCCAGAGAAGGCAAACCATTTCAGATTCCCAGAACACAAATAGTTTTAGATTTCTCTTTTAAAATACTGATGCATGTAATAGAAAGAAGGGGGGCAAGCTGGGGAAAACCTCTTTCGAAGAGGGGCTCTTCTTGCAAGCCGAGTTATTTTGTAAGCCAATAATAGAGTAATATATATGATGTATTTTCTTGAGACTGTGAGATTCATCACAGTCGATTCCTTCAACATGTTTTTCCCTATTCAGTTGTGTTAAATCTGTTTGGAATTCATTTTATATCCTCCTTACTCACAATTGATGTGTTGTCATTATCATAATGTTATTTCTTCCTTATTCCGTCACGACTGTATTACAATTTTGTTTTCTTCTAACTGATGTGCTTCGTTATACTTTAGTATGACCACTACTATAATGAATGAATGTTGGTTTTCTATAATTGTTTGCTGTCTTTCCTCTGTACCATCTATCAGCGGGTGTAAGACCAGTCTACACTTCTGGAATTCTGCATATATTCTCTTCTACATCGGCCTTTCCTTTCCTTTTTCCGCTACCGCATCATGATTATCAAATCGCTGAAAGATAGAATTACTTTGCCTAACTTTCCACAAGTTAAATGATCTCTTCTATTGTCTCCTTTCTTTGGCTTTCACTTGACTCCATTCCCAATGGACCATTTCCCTGGTTTAACCCCCAAACTCTAAAAATCCAAGACCATCATTTACCCATAAATCTGCCCACCATTTCACGTTTACTGAAGATCATTTTGTGACATTTTTCAAGAGATCCCTCTTGGGTTGGAGGAGGGTAGCTTCTAATCCAAAGTGGTTCGAGGTTGCCTCGGATTGATTTGCTGCAACCCATTTCAGTTCCGAGTGACAACATGCACCACTCAATTCATCCCAGAGGTCATCAATGACAAGAATGGAAAATTTGTCTTTGATGGTGAGTTTTTTGAGGGCACAAAAGTCAAGACACATGTGACAAGAGCCTTCTTTTGTAAGGACCATGACCATAGGAGAAGAGAGGGGCTCACACTAGGATGGATAACACTTGCTATGAGCAATTCTTGAAATTTTTTCTTAATTTCATTTTTTTTGGGAAAAGGGATGACGATAGGGAAGAACATTGGGAGGAAGGCTTCTGGGGACAAGGGGAATGGAATGATCATGAAAACCACGGGAAGGAGGAAGTCCTTGGGGAGTGGAAAAAACAACTTGATGTTTGGAGAGGATGGATTGGAGGTCCTGTGACACAGAGGGTGTCTCAGTGGTATGAATGACATGGAGTTGTGAAATAATTCTAGAATGACCTTTCTTGAGGAGATTTTCCATGCGATGGGAACTAATGATCTCTGGGGAACTGACGGTGATTCCTTGGAACTTATATTTTTGTCCCTCATGGTTGAATTGCATGGTTAATTCCTTAAAATAAATAAGAATAGGACCTAGAGTCCTTAACCATTCATCACACAACACAACATCACAAATGCCCATGTCGATAACAAACATATGAGATTTCATGTGGTATTGACCAATTTGGAGACACACATTTTCACAACTCCCCCCACATTTCATGGACCTGCCATTGGAAATCATGATTTGAAAATTATTGAATGCACAGATATAACAATTATTTTCTTGGGCAATGCGGCGATGAATAAAATTATGGGTGCTTCCACTGTCAACAAGGATGATGACCTTTCAATGCTTAATGTAATAAATTATCTTGAGGGTCTGGGGAGCAGAGAATCCAGTGAGAGCATTCAGGGAAATGCCCATTTCAACTTTGGGAGGGTTGGAGGGTGGGGTCATGTCAATGAGTTCAGGTGATTTGGCCATAGGGGGGCCTCGACATCATCTTCCAAAACATCCTTAGAGATGGCCATAAAAATCTTTTGTTCCTTACACTTGTTCCCAAGAAAATATTTTTCATCACAATTATAACAAAGGCCTTTGAGTTTGCATTCAACCATTTCTTCCTTGGTCAATTTCTGTATCTTTAGTGGAGTAGAAGGAGGAGTGGGAGTGACTGGTTTAGGGCGAGGAATAAAGGAGGGTTTTCTGGTTTGAGAAGAGACAACCTATTGTGCTTCCTTATCTCTTTTAGTAGCTTCCTCCCAATTTTGAGGCCGAGCCATTAGGACATGGGCACAAATATCATCCTTGAGGCCACTGATAAAACATTCACAGAAAAAAAAGCATCAAACATTCCCCCTGTATGAAAATCCAATCGCTCAAAAGCAGCTATAAAGTCTTCCACTGTGCCAGATTGTTTCAACTTTGTCAAATGACTTAAATGGTTGGTGTCACTGTCAACGCGTTCATAAATCTCTGCCACAAATTGTGTCCAAGCCACATACCCTTGGCGAGATTTTTTTCTCCATTTCCACCATTGCCAACGTTCTTGATATAGATGGAGAACACCATACCGGAGTTTGGCCAACTCATCTGTAATGTCATACAAAGAGAAATAATGTTCCATTTGAGTTACCAAGCCAGTGGGATCCGAGCCATCAAATTTGTTCACATCCACATGTGGAAGGTGTAGGTCACACTGAAAGTGATGGGGATGAAAAGTCTAGAAATTAGAGGAAGTTTCACCTTTGGAGTGAAAAGGTGGGTCAGAGGAGGGAAGATCTGAAGGGATATTCAACTTGGCACAAATCGTGTTAGTGAAGGATGAAATTTGGGTAGCGAGGTCATGTTTGATGGTTTCCATTTTTGCATCTATGGAGGAATGCATGTTTTTATTGATGGTGGCAATATTGGCACTAAGCTACCTCACTTCCTATTGGGTCTTTGTGAAAGTAGAGGACAAGGAATTGAAATAGGCTTCCAAGTCTTGGCTACAGGTGTGGGCCACGATGAAGAGGGAAAATGAAAAGAGACAGGTGGGACCACAAAAAAAATGTGTTATGGGTGAAGGTTATCGCGATGATCAGGGCAATGAGGGGAATCTAATGGGGTAAGTCACAAATAAGGGTGTCGATTCCATGAGATTGTTTTTTCAGAAAAAATGATAGGTATGACTGCGATAAGGGAGAAGAGAGGAATCCAACAGGATAGGGCTCAAATAATGGTTCCAACAGGATTCATAAATTGTTTTTTAACTCTCGTGGAGTTATACTCCGATATGAAGAATACTGTAGTGTTGAAATGCCCAAATTCTTAACAGGAAGAAATGTGTTGTAATTTCACAACTCGAATGTAGGAGGCATAGTTGCACTACAATATATATTGTCTGTTCTATTTCTATTTCTGTCCCAAGGGTAAAGTATGCAGGGTGTCTACAGACAAGGGTTTGCCATGTTCTATAACTCTTTTATATATGTGTGGGGTCCAATAGTAGTACTCGACCCAATATCTCAGGGCACCAACAAATGAGGCTAGACCATGCCCTTAGCTGTACTAACCAACTACCCAGGTACTAGAGAGAATCTTCCTGAGTGTTGTTCTCAGTGGAACTATATAATTCAGGTGGTTGATCAATTTATCTATGGAGGGATTTAGGAGATCTAGGCCAATCCGTATACATGTGTTGTTTGATGCGCTACCACTTGAAGGGGTATCAACATGGGTTACAAGGGTGGCCAATAGATATACTCTTAAGTACCACTTGTATTTTCTGCATGTATTACTCCCCGACCACGGGTTTATGTGTGTAACGACAAATCTCTATAGCTTTAAGATGTCGGAATACGTCTCTACCCTGAAAAACAATAAACCACAATTTTCTGCCAAGGAAAGTGCTCTAATACCACTTGTAAGGTACATGATCTATTATAATAGCATGAAACATAAATATTGTAGAGAATAATAGCGGGACAACACAATAGTTGAAACTACAACATCAAATAATACCTTTTTTGATAGGAAACAATGTTCACTTGCCTCTTTGAGGGAGAAACCTCCAACAAAGAAACCCTCTATTACAATAATTCTCAAGGAAAAACTTCTCATACCCTCTACTCCTATTTATACTAAATCTATCTATCCAAAAGAACAATCTAGAGGAATATCCTTCTAGAAGTGGAAGCTTCTATTAGGTCTTCTTACATTTGACTTATTCTTCCTTATTGCTAGGCCTTATTAATATTGACCTTTATTACATGGAAATATATTATTCTACCTACTTGAGGGGTTAGGGAGGTTAGGTACCTAACAATACATGATGATATCAAGTGATATCAACAGATCATACAGGTGGTATGCAACAAATTTATGAGTAGAGGAGATTTCCAAAATATAGTTGAGGTTTGGTTTTCTGTTTTGTTTTGGAAGGACAAGGTTTTCCTCATATTCGATTCTTTTGGAAGGGCAAGGTTTTCCTCATATTTGTTGATATTGTATTGGTTGAGAGGACTGGTTTTTGTCCTCATATTTGAAGGATTGGATAAAGTTACATAAAAAATTTATTGTGTCTCTTGTGTATTGATGATTTATCTCTAATCTTGTTGTTTCCACTCCATATGTTTTCAGTGAATAATTTCAGTGTAAAGTTGTTCAATGATAGTTAGATCACTATGAAACAATTTTCAGATATGAAATTAGTCACATATAGTTGCATGTGAAAATTGATAGGTTCAGACCATGAATTTTTTAGAAGTTTAAGAAGTCATATCATATTACTACAAGCTGAAATTTTATACTCAGAAGGATTCAAATTTCATATATATATCAATACAAAGGTCAACCATCCAAAACATTCTCCAAATTAGGGTTTGAAAGGTACACAACTTACAATTGCATAACTTTTGATTGGAAGATTTATATCTGGTAATTCAAAATTTATGATAAAGAAGAAAAAGAGGATAATTATTATTTTTTCACATGGCTCCAATAGTTCCTCCAAAATTTACTTCACCAAATAAACTTCCATAGAGATAAACCATGACTCAAGAAGAAAGAGAATAAAGTTTTCAATAGATTGGAAAAGTGGAAAGAAGATGGATGAGGTGGAAAATAAGATGGAAAATATGGAATAAAATAGGGATCATATGGAAAAGAAGTTGTTAGAATTGAAAAATTCCATGTCTTCTGTTAGCATCAAAAGTCACTCCCGGATTGCGACAGGAGCAGAGCCTAACGCCCATCCATTTTATGTCACAAATAATTTAATGGGGGGTGGTCTAATGGATAGAGACCCATGAAGATATCTCTTTAACTCAGAAAACTGGGACTGGCATGAAATAACAAGTGAGGTATTGATCTAACTTATGTCAGTAGGTTGAATATAAAATGAGCAGATGGAAGACTTAGTAGGAGAAGTGAACAAGACTGCTCTGGGCATCAGACCTTCCAAAAGCTTGATGAGGAAAAACTTAGAAGACAAGATCCTCTTGGTTCAAAGTTTCATGGAACTGAAAGGGGACTTGACTGGATCCTCCAATTCCAAGTCATTCAATGCTAAGAAAAATACAAGAAATGATTAGAAATGATGCAACTATCACAACGATCAAACATACATCATCCTATAACAGTGAAACTCGAATGGATCCTCCAATTCTGAGTTGTTCTAACACAGTTTTAATAGAGAGATGGAAAGAGGATGACATTCATTAGACAAGAAGTCTCAAGCATCAATACATAACCATAGCAACTAATGCTTCATCAAAACTTTACAATCGGGAGCCTAGCTCAACCATCGACCTTTACAAAAATGGAAAAAATACCTACATATACTCAAATCCAACAACAATAGCAAGATCGAGTCACTGTATTGAAAATGTTATGTCTGCATGTCTACTGGAAGACTGCACATGCAGTCTCTAGGTAGTGGTGCACTTATGTCAGACGCAATCATTCTCCTGGAAACTATGCAGACAAATCGATAAGCATTTAATCCAATGTCACACCTTCCATTCATGGTGGAGATGATGTCTAACCACCACCAACAACCTTAATAAATGCTTCCTTAGGATCAAGAATAGACCCAGTCAGCTCTGTACCTTTGGGATGTGGTGGCGTCTTCATGTTGCCACCTAGATCTTCTAAACGACTTCATGGAAAGATGTGGAGGTGGACGCGAGGACTAAGGCATCAGATGGGAAGCGGTGAATGAACGGGGGTGAAAGGGAATGAGGTATGCCAAAAGGATGAGTAGAATACATATGGCAGGAAGAGAGGTAGGTGGTAAGTGGTTTGGAAGTGGTGGGGGCTGTCACAAGGAGGATGCGCCACGATAGCAGGGAGGCCCGCATTGGAAAGCTACCCATATCAGACCCCCCCCATAAAAGGTCGAAGGGAAAAGGAGGTATGGAATCGTATGTGCATTGTAGATCTAGGTGCCCCAATCTTGGCCGTCCAGAGATGTGTTGTTGGAAGATTGGTTGTTGTCATTGATGTCAACCCTAGTCATGGGTTTTGGACCGCAATATTGATAAAGGTATTTGGACATGAAGGACAATGCACATGCATATACAACACCTATTAATGGATAGTATACATCATGTTGTTTCTGGTGGTATGTGGCATGTCATGTGGATCCTCACGGTTGAGGAGAAATGAATTTTTGAAGATGACAAAGTGAATTGAAGAAGGAAGTACATGTAGGCCCTGAAGATAATTAAAGAAAATAATTACGAAATAAGAAATTGTCAGGTTGGCCCTAATGTTAAAATGAAGTGACATAAATGGTATAAATAAACATTATTAGACATTAATTTTGATACAAGTTGAATTTCATAGGAAATAAGAAGAAAAGAAAGCCGGATTTCAAGGGAGGATGAAGTCTTTTGGTGATCTGTTCTAAGGTATGTTATTTTTAGGTCATCTATTTTTTCTATAATTTGTTTTCTAGAACCATTCAGATGGTGAAATCGCTATGGTATTGATAATACATATCAAGGTACATCTGGTAAAAATTTAAGCTCTTGATTCTCTATAAGTATGGAGATACACTCTGTGGAAGATAGGGTTTGTGACCAGTCCTGAAGCTAGTCAATAAACATGTGTTCTGGGTAAAATCATCATAACTTCTTCATCGAGAATCCAAATGAAGTGGGAAAAATTTCATTGGAAAGAGTACAGACTTTATTTTCTTTTGTGCAAGTTTCAGAATCAGATGTTAATTATTTAGCACGAGGCATTCTGTGCAAGTTCACTCTCCTAAATAGACCAGAATTGAATAAAGTCTACCATACTTTCTATAACCTCTTTTTGGGGAGGATTCAAGGAGTGAAAATTGGAGGAGTTTCAAAGAATACATTGAGTGATATTATCTATAGAATCAGAGTACTCCAAGAATTGAAGAATTGCAGAAATTGAAGAAGTCTCAGGAAGCATTATTAGTGTTATCACTGAAATTTCGTTCGCACAGGGCGACAAGAACTCCGCATCGTCAGCACAGAAAAATAGTTATTCATGGCACAAGGATTAATTCCACAGCACAGCAAAAGGGTCAAAACTATACAAAATGGCCAAAAAATTAAAAGGCGCTTTGCACCCATGGAGCGCGTGCGCGCGCGCGCAACATCTTCGTACCTGGAGCGCATATGCGCGACTGTGGGGTGAAAAACCCGCGCGCCTACCAAACGACGCATTTATGAAGCTGGTCGGCCTCCCAACCACTAATGGATCGGCTCCCAAGTCGATTTGACACCAAATCCGAGCTCAATCTGCGTGGGGAGGCTGGTCAAAGACCTA
>ML785523.1:323843-350068 GCA_009831015.1 Picea engelmannii | reverse complement strand
TTTTGATACAAGTTGAATTTCAGAGGAAATAAGAAGAAAAGAAGGCCGGATTTCAAGGGAGGATGAAGTCTTTTGGTGATGTGTTCTAAGGTATGTTATTTTCAGGTCATCTTACCATTTTTGCTATAACTTGTTTTCTAGAACGATTAAGATGGTGAAATTGCTATGGTATTGAGAAGACATATCAAGGTACCTCTGGTAATTTTTTTATCTCTTGATTCACTATAAGTATGGAGATAGACTCTGTGAAATATAGGGTTTGTGACCAGTCTTGAAGCTAGTCAATAAACAAGTGTTCCGAGTAAAACAGTCATAACTTGTTCATTGAGAATCCAAATGAAGTGGGACAAATTTCATTGGAAAGAGTATGGACTTTAGTTTCTTTTGTGAAAGTTTCAGAATCGGATGTTAAGTATTGAGCGCGGGGCATTCTGTGTAAGTTCACTCTTCTGAATAGACTAGAATTGAATAAAGTATACCATTCTTTCTATAACCTCTTTTTGGGGAGGATTCAAGGAGTGAAAATTGGAGGACTTTCAGATAATACATTGAGTAATATTATCTACAGGATCAGAGTACTCCAATAATTGAAGAATTGTAGAAATTGAAGAAGTCTCAGGAAGCATTATCAGGTTCTATGTAATGATTGGTTGATGGTGACGATTTAATGTAAAGTTTTATTATCTCTCATATATTCTTGGGTGGAAGGAAGGGACAAGGATGGAGAGTTCAACTCTCTCTTGATATTAGAGGATTGTATCTTCCTCTTGGAGGTTTATCCCTCCCTTTACATTTGGAAGTTGTAGCTACCTTTGGAATTCATTACTTCCCTTGAACAATAACTATTGATTATTTCTCATATATTGTGCATGGTGTATTATGGTGTATTGGTGTAACTCTTATACTATTGTTCATTGCTCATTGGATATATTTGAATCGTTTAAGTATAAGTTGGAAAATGTTTTACATTGTACCTGATACCGATTCTCCCCCTTCTCAGTATCAACATGTGCACCCAATTCCGGACCCCCCCCTCCCTTTAAAGGTAGAACGACAAGGGGGGTCCGAAATTGCTTATGCATCGTAGATCTAGGCACCCCAATCTTAGCTGTTCAGATCGATGTGTTCATTAGAATAATGTGCCCACCTCGAAAAATTTGGGATAAATGGGTTTTTATCCCACCTCTTGACCTTATTCTTGCCAAAGGGGACATTTCTTCCAGGAAAATACCCCATACTTGATTATGTGCTAACATTAGGCTCCATGGGGGCCCGTACGCCCCCTGTGGGCTGCCGAGAACTCTTTTTCAACTTTAGTGCTTTGCTGTTGGGCTATGGAGTCATTATTAAAACTTAAAGATAAAAATAAAAACAATATTTACAAATACAGAGGAGCCATGTATGGCTTAAAAGAAAATTTTCTTCAGAAAATGCCCTTTCACAGGGCCATTGAACACTTCCTCACCCTCCAAATCCTGTAACCCATAGGTATTATTTGAAAATATTTCAATTCTTTTGAAGGGCCCGATCCATAGGGATTTGAACTTGCCATGTTTTCCCTTGTCCTGCTTGGGAGCATCCCATTTCAACACCAACTCACCTAACTAAAAATCTTCCTTCTTGACCTTCTTGTCAAAGACCTACTTGATCTTTTTATGAAGGTCCTGAGTTCTGTCCACCACCTATTCTCTGGCCTGCTAAACTTCTACTAGATGATGAATTCTTCTGATCATGTCATCGGGCTCTTCTTGATAATCCTAAAAGAATTTTGCCACAAACACAACCAGCTGAGAAGGAAAAACAACTTATGTCTCATAAACAAGTTGGAAAGGGGAGATGCCTATGGATCTCTTAGTGGTCATTCAATAAACCCATAAGGCAAATTTGAGCTTTGAATCCCAGGCCTTTTTGAGGTCCTATAACAATCTTTTGATGATCCTTATTAGGCTCTTGTTAGAGGACTCTTCCAAACCATTGACCTGGGGATAGTATGGGGTAGAATGAATCAATTTGATCCCAAACTGCTCATAGAATTTGACCAATGGTCCAGCTTTGAAAGATGCTGCATTATTAGTGACAATCTTGCTTGGGTAGCCAAATCTTGCGATGATGTCCTCCATGAAACCAATGATTACCTTATGGGAAGAATTCCTGGTGGGGATAGATTCTATCCACTTGGTGAAGAAATCTGTGGCAGTCAGAATCCATATGTGCTATCCACTGGAGGAAGGATGAATTTCCCTGATGAAATCCAAGCCCCATTGTTGGAAGGGTCTTGAAATAACCACAGACTTTAATGGTAGAGGCTTGAGCTGCTACTTTCCAGAGAATTTTTGACATTTTATGTATGCTCTGACTTTTCTACAAACCTTGGTAAATAAGGTGGGCCAGTAGTACCCATCCATGAGGATTTTTTAGGTTGTGGTCTTCCAGAAATGGTGCCCTCCACATAGGTTGTCATGAAAATCAACAATGATCCTTTGGGCCTCTTGTGGGTTCAGAAATTTTAAAATAACCCCCAGGGGGTCTTTCCAATATAACACTTGATCAACAAGGCAATATTTGACTACTTTGAGCTTTAAAGCTCTTGCCTTGTTCCTTTGCAGGCCATCAGGGGGCCACAATTCTTGCAAAAAATATATGACATCCTTGTACTAAGGACATCATGCCAATGGGGTTTCTGCATCAGACAGCTAATCCTGCTGACTTTCTGAGCATTCATTGATGAAACTTGCCCCCAAACCCTTGCAATTTTCTTCAGCCAACAACTTGGATAAACCTTGATCTTTGATCACTTTGGTGGGATTTATCTCCAAATCAAACTCAAGGATATTGGCTATCCATTTACTCCTTCTCCCATCTATGTTAGGCTGAATAAGAATGTCCTTTACAACAACCAAGGGGACATAGGCAATGATTTTTGACTATAGGTGTTGGTACAGGGGTAGACCCGAGGTTCACTCCAAGAGCGCACCAAAAAGCCCAAGCTACTGGCCCTTTTGGTAGCACCTGTGAAGCAGATGCAGTCTCACCTGAAGTAACTATGAGGGGGTTGCAGGACATCTGTCTACAACCAGGGGAATATCAAGTGGATCTAGTAGAAAAACAACACAACATATGCTTATCACTTATCAAGCTAGATCTATCTTGCGCAGTTATAGATCTGATCTAACACATCAATGCAAATAACAATACAACAACAACAGAGATCAAAGCATAAATCACACATCCACAACACTAGGTATACGTGGTTCACCCTCTCTCTAGGGATACATCCACATAACTGTGCTTATGATTTATTAAGGAAAAGCATACAGTTCTTTGTATGCGCTCTCAGCTAGCAGATCTTATTTCTTCTCTTTCTTTCTCTCCCCTTCCTATGTACCCAGCTACAGGATTTGATCTTCACACATAGCTGAATATATTACAATAACAGAAGGCTCTCTCTCTCAACACTTCTCTCTCTCAATACAATAATCTCTCACACAATAATAGAGCTAGATCGACAACAATACCATACCAATACTCAATCACCAACACGACCCAGGTCCTATTGACCTTTATTTATACATTACAATACCTCACCGACAACCTTAGGACAAAACCTAGGTGCCAAAACCCTAATTACCAAAACCCTAGGTGTCTAAAACCCTAGGTCAACTTGGCCCTCTTTTTCCGGGCTTCGCCAGCTTGTCTTTCCTTCCTTCTCGTATGGTGCTCCAAAGAATCCAACAATGTCTTTTCCCACGTTCTGAGTCATCCTTGATCCATCTCCCTTGATGATCTATCCTCCTTGATCTCCTCATCCAACAAATTTCTTTTCCACACTTCGCTCCATCTTTTCTTCTCTTTTGCTCACTTTGACCCAGTGACAGTCACTGTGTCTCTCGCGAAGCTCGCTTTTTACCTTTTCTCCCTTGTACTTCACTTCCTTCCCTAACCAAGGGCCAAAAGGCCCCCAACACTCACCTGTGACTCATCCTGAGGCACTTCGGATCTGGTTCCTCTATTTTTCTTTGACTTGGATTGCGCAGTGCAACCTTTGCTTTCTGCTTTATGCCTCCTTTCTGTCCTTGTGCAGACTGTCTTTTCTGTGTCTGGTACCCAATTTCAACTGCACCTGGTACCTTGACCCTTTTTCCCTTTACTTTTACTTAATGTTGTGAGGCAGCTGGTTGTCATAGTACAACTTCAGTCGAATCCCATTCACCAATCCTTCTTTCCACTCTCCCTTCAACGTCTTCAGCTGCACAACTCCTCCTTCTGTGACATAGGCAATCTCATATGGTCTGAGCCAATGTGTTATGAACTTTCTAGGGTGTTTGATAAAATTAATATCATACATCAATACTAAGTCACCTTGCTTGAATGCCTTCTTCTTGATGTGCTTGTCACGATAGGCCTTCTCTCTCTCCTTCTGAACTTGTTGATGAAACCCGAAAATGAATTTTTCATCTTCCAGTTCAACCAACTGTGCAAGCCTCTCATGAGACATGCTAGTATCATCCATGTTTGTGAATGCAACAATCCTTAAGCTTGGTACCAAATATTCCATTGGGACAACAACTTCAAGACCATAAACCAACTTAAAAGGGGTATGCATTATTAATTTCTTGCAAGTGGTTCTATAGGCCCATAGTACTGCAGGTACTCTTAAATCCCAGTCATCCTTGTTCACACTGTAAATCTTCGTCAATGTTGTTTATAAGATCTTGTTGAACGCTTCTACTATCCCATTTGCTTGTGGATGGTAAGGTGTACTCTTCTGATGGTGGAGGGAAAATTCTTCAGTCAGGACTTCAATTGTCTTATTGATGAAGTGTGTACCTTGATCACTCATAAGGATCTTGGGGCATCCAAATCTAGTTATTATGTCATCAAATATAAAACATGCAGCCGCAGTTGCACTATAGTCCTTGACTGCTCTAGATTCAGCCCATCTGGTTAAGTATTTGGTCATAGTAATAATGCACCTCGCTCCTGTGCACTTCCCTAGTGGGTTTATAGGTCTCATGAAGTCAATGGCCCATTTTTCAAATGCTTGTAGGGTCATCTGTGGTGCTAATGGAATTTCATCTCTTCAGGATGGTTTTCCAACTCTCTGGAATACATCACATGCTCTGGAATATTCTTTAGCATCTCTGTGTAAGGTATGCCACCATAAGATAGCTCGTGGAATCTTCTATGTAGTTTCTTTCCCTGCATAGTGTCCTCCTACGATGCCCTCATGAGCTTCTGCGAGGATTAGTGGTCACTCTATCTCCATAACACACCTTCTTAGTATCTCATCAGGTCCAATTTTGTATAGATGGCCAGTGATCGATGAAAAGTCTGCAACGCGTAACACTAGCTGTTTCTTGTGAGGAATTGTATACTCACTTGGTGCCATTCCTGTTGAAAGGAACTGGACTATGTCTTCGAAGTGGTCATCAATATTTTTAATGGTGAGAAACTGTGCATCTGGTAGTGTGTCCTCTAAGCTGGTGGGTTCTTCACCATGTTCCAACCTCGACAAGTGGTCAAGGCCCTTGTTCATTCTTCCTGGTTTAACTATGATTTCAAGGTCATATTCTTGAAACAACAGAATCCATTTGCAGATTCTCCCCCCCAACACTGGCTTGTTGACTAGGTACTTCAGCGTGGAGTGATCTGTGAACATTTTAAAGTGTCCTCCCAACAAGTAGTGGTAGAATTTTTGTAGTGCATACACCATGGCTAACCCTTCTCTCTCTATAGTGGTGTAGTTAATCTCAACTATAGATAGCTTCCAGCTGGAAAATGCTAATGGGTGGTCAATGTCCCCTTATCCAGGTTGTGTCAGTATTTCTCCTAATGAAATATAGGATGTATCGACATGTACATGAAACTCCTTGTTCCAATATGGGAAAACCATAATGGGCACAGTGACCATATTTTGTTTCAGTGTGTCGAAGCTCTGCTGGAATTCATCTATCCAGCCAAACTGACAATCCTTCTTCAATAGTTTCTCCATTAGTGCTGTGATTTGGGCATAGTGTTTGCACCCTTTTCATCGACTTGGTGAGAAAATTGAGGGTGCTTACATGCCCAGTTGGGTCTTGCTGAGCATGACAACTGTAGAGGAAAGAGTTAGAGAAAACAAAACAAAACTATAAGCAAGAATTAAATTAAAACAAACTAAAATAATGAGCATATGGATAAAGAAATAACAAAGACAACAAGACCAATATCACCAATGTTTTTGGGCTGATCCATTGATGAAATCAAAGCACAATGAAGAAAGGGGACTATGAGTCCCTTCTTCCTCCAAAGGAAGGCTCTTGTTCCCTCGCAAACTTGCTCTCCTTACAGTAAGAAAATGAGAATGATGGTGAAAGAACTCCAAGCACATCCACTCAATGGAGAGGTGGATAGCTCAATGAAATGGTGCTAATGTGTTATTGTCAAGGGGTGAGTCCTTAAAACAATCTAAGCAGCATAACATTACATGAAATTCCTTGAGAAAATGATGTTTCTTCATGGATTTTTATAGAATTGCATTGGGTGATTATGTAACTCCTTTGTAGTTTGAAGAGAGGCTCTTTAGGGATTCATTAGGTCTTTGACCAGCCTACCATGTGGATTCAGCTCAGATTTGAGGGTCAAATCGGCTTGGGAGCTGATCCATAAGTGGTTGGGAGGCCGACCAATTCAATAAATGCACCGTTTTAGCAGGTGCGTGGGTTTTTGCGCCAACAGCCGCGCATTGTGCGCGCATGCGTGCATGGTATGTTCCTGTTCCGTGCATATGTGCGCACACCCAACTTCTGTATAGCGAACTTCAATTTTGGGTTACTTTGTATAGTTTTTGACATTTCTGGAATGCTATGAAATTAATTCAGTGCCATGAATGAATTCATTACTATTTGACGATGCTGAGTTCTTGTCACCATGTGCGGACGGAATTTCAGTGATAATAGATGCCCTCTGATGGATGAGGTTAGGAGCATACGTATAGCCAAAATCCATCAATGTTTCTTCTACTGAGAATGTTGTTTGTAAGAGAGAGCAATAGTGGGACCGTTGAGAGCAATCCTTTGGAAAAGAAAGGAATAGTAGAACCCGACCTTCCATAAGGTGCCGAAAATATACAACTGTGTACAAACGAGGCGGGCATGCCCCATGCTCATGTGATGTAACTCTGAAAAATGATGACTGAAGTGTTGGTGTAGACGACTGCAGCGCCCTCGGGGGCGGTGATAATAAAGGAAGAAGACAATTCTACAAAGGAACATACTCTGAATAATAGGTAATGGTCACGGTAAGAAGAAACGACGATGATGCAGGCATTGATGGCCCTACCAAGTTCAGAGGTCTTCGACAAATGGTAAAAATAACTGCAATAGTCGCAAAGTAAGACCCACCATAACATGAGAAAGTGTTGGCGTCGAATGTTATGGGGGCCAACGACAGCAGGGAGCAATGGTGTTTCACCCTGTGCTGTCCGATATTTCTCATTGAATAGAGAATGAGAATCAAGATATTGTCGCCCTTCTGGAAAATGGTGCTGATGTTGACAAAAGGGGGACGCGACTCCCTGAAGCGGAGGGCTTCGTGGAATCTACTGAGGTAAGGAAGTAGCATAGGTACATGGATGAAGTCAAGAAGTGGGAAGACTCAATACTGCCCTTGGTTGGAGGATGTATGAGATGAAAAGTGGCCGCATCCGTGTAACAAGGTCGAGTGTCAGGGGGATGACAAGACCGAGGATAAGTTGTGCTAGAGGCGGGACAAGGTGAACAAATTCATAGGGTAGAGGTAAGTGACTTGTGGAGTACTCTGAAGATATGGACGATGCCGGTAAGGGTAGATGATAAGTAATGCTCCAACCAAGGGTGACATGGGTTGCGTGTGGCCAAAAGGAAGCGAGTCGCCAACGGTGATGACAAAAGAAAATGTAATGACTAGAGATAAAGGCATTTGTACAATAAATAATGAATAATTTTGGGGAGAAATGTACAAATACAGAAATGGGTGCCCCAGTGTGAAATGCGTGCCCCAGGGAGGGAAAAATTGTCTTGGAAAACTGATGAAGGGTTGGGGCCCCATTGGTGAGTTTCTGTATGAGGTAGGTGAAATGAGGGTAGGTTCGCAGATGGGCAAACTGATTGTGGATGAAATGGAGGGTTCATGATACTGCGGAGGTGCAAGTAAAAATAGAACCGTAAAGAGATAATCTGGGAGTCCAAGTGGGAAAGCTAGCAAAATGAGGAGGAGTATGTGGCTGATGCATGACATGATGAAAGACTATCGAGACTCCCATCCCTAAAGGGTAATGAAGCACAACATGAGTGTCAAAAAGTGACAAAAGGTGCTATGAATGGGACAACTCATGTGGGTAAGAATGCTACCGGGTAACAGTACCGAAAATGAAAATGGAGGTGTGGGTATTGCAGAGCCGGGAATGAGGATACTAAAGGCCAATATCAGCTGGTGTGACTGGAAATGTAAATGCAATACAACGGGAGAGACTACATGCCAGTGCTGAATGTATACCTGAAGGGATGATGTCGATGATCGATGAGCAAGTTCCTGCGCACATAACAACCAAATACCCAAAGTGAACAATATCTGAAGAGAATTAAAGATATTAGCATGTATTTGACAAATGTGACAATGCGCATGCGTACCTGACCATGATATGAAGAAAAAGGCACCCCGAGGGCTCGGGATGAAAAGTGACCCAGGGATAGCTATGATATAGGTGGCGGGATGCTGATCCCGTGGCTGAAGACGGTTTGAAAAATGGACATCTTGGGCTCCTGGAATGGTGAGTGGAAGTTTGGCAAAAGGGCTATATATAGCTGTAGGGCCCACATTTCCACCTCATTTGTACCTGCTGCAATAGTGACTGGACGAGCAGATTTCAGAGGAGATTTGGAGATTCAGGGAGGACGAGGTATCCGATCGATGTTCTGCGAGTATCAGGTTAGTGGTCTGATCATCCTGCATAGAAATAGGTTTTCAATTTTTGGGTAGGGCTGGTACGGGGGGCCATACAGGGGTAATTAGGAGATTTTTTCTAGGGTGTGGGCCCACATGAGCGGGAAATTCGGTGGAAGGCGCGCATATGTGTGCGCCTGTCCCCCGAATAGACGCGCATGGGTGCGCAAGAGGGGGGATTTAAGGCGCGCCCTTGGGGTGCGCCTGTGAGTTGAACATGCACGCATCAGTGTGCGCCTGAAGGTTGAATAGGCACGCACTTGTGCGTGCCTGTAAGATGAACAGGCGTGCTCATAAGCGTGTTTGTGCAGTGAACAGGCGCGCATATATGCGCGCCTGTATAGTGAACAGGTGCGCATGTGTGCGTACCTGTGGGTGAAAAAACCGCGCCTATGAGGCAAGGTTTAAGGGTAAAAAATGAGTCTTTTTGATGCTGTTGATGGTTATCTGATTTGATATAGGACTCTGTGTTGGTTGTAGGTGGCCAGCAGTGATGATGCCAGTGCGGTGGTGAGAGAGAGACTGGGCCCAACTGCGAGATGCTGTGGCCATTGAGGGGCCTGGGGTGAGAGCGAATTTAGAAACCTGCGGGTTGCTAAAGTTCTTTGAGTGCTCGTTGATACGAGAACAAGAGTACTTACTACAGTTCCTACTCCAGATGTGGATTCCAGAGCTGCACTGCTTCCTCGTGCGAGGAGAGCAGATCCCCTTCACTGTGGTGGAGGATGTTTATTTTTTGACGGGGCTCCCCTTTCAGGGAACGCCCCTACCGACAGAGCCTGTGCTGCCGCGGGATATAGCCCTTGCGAATATTGGCGAGAGATACTGCTCGGGTGAGAACTTCATGTCGCGGACTGTTGTGAGCATTAGTGCTATAGACTCCCTGGCTCATCATTGCATAGCAGCGATGATTGTTCGTGTATATGGGTCACTTGCGACCCAACGGATTAGTGGTGGCCAGCTGCTGGTGCTGGAGAGAGTGGTGGGCGGCAAGCAGTTCGCGTGGGGACTGACGCTACATGCGCGGATGATAGCGCAGTTGGACTGTTGTTGGTCCACAGGTGCAGGAGAGTTCGCGTTTGGGTCGATCCTGGTAGCCTGGTTTTTGGAGAGGGTGCCCATGTTGCACCCTAGAGTTCTACTAGAGATGTCGGGGGCACGAGAGCCACGATTGAGGTGGTGGTATTCAGTTTTGGTTCGCCACGGTGGTGGCGAAGGTGGCCACTACTTTTCAGTAGAGGCTGCACGGATATGGCGATAGATGCCGCAGGTAGTACTTCGGTACCCCTATGCTGGGGTTGACTTCCGGGGTGACTCGGATATGGAGTTGCCTCCAGATGAGGTGTTCGACCATCAAGGTATGTTTCAACATTGTATATGTGTTTGTTTGTATGTTGTTTTGTGATATAGAAATCCATATATGATATAGATGCTGATACGATTTTTTGTTGTTGATTTTTGCATGTGCAGATGTGGCACCTCATGGGAACGAGGTGGAGATGCAGCGAGTGCCAGCTCAGCAAGATCCAGGGGGATGACCATAGGGAGAGAGACGATGGTGGGAGGAGGTTGCGGGTCGACCAACAGAGCTCGAGAGGGCAGCGAGGTGACACCGTTTCGATGACCCTGGTGCAGGGCCATCACATGCTCCTCCGGCAGCAGCCAAAGTGGACTTTGATGATGTACTCCGTCGTCTGGAGACGGTGTTGCAGGACGTTCCTGAGGGCATGTGGATACGTATCTAGGATGAGGGGTTCCTGGAGTAGTGTATAGGAGTACTGCCACCATGGCCGGGTATAGTGCGACGAGCAGCTGTGCTTGCCGCGATGACTAGTGGACGCCTGCCACCGGGGCAGGAGGGTCATGTGGGTGGTCCTCCACCACCACCTAGGGTAGGTGGTGGTGGGCCACCACCTCCTCCCGAGGGAGGAGCGGGTGGTGGTGCGATAGAGGCACCATGACTGATGTATGATGTGTATCTTTTTGGTTGTGTATAAGCTGGTGAGCCAATTTTTGTACCGAGGTGCTGTGCTGGCCTGCGGGCACATGTATTTTTTGTATGTAAACATTCGAATGGCCTGATGGGCCTTTATATATATACGAGTATACATATTTTGAGATCCTGATGTTGTCTACATGTGTTTTTTTGTTGATGATGATGATGATGTCTATTCTATCTATATGATGTGACAAGATTTATGAGATGTGTTATGTATGTGTAGTTTGATGTGATATATGCCAATCTAACACCATGTTATCTATTTCATCTATTGTTTGATTCAATTGTCTTGAAATATGTGTAAATGTAATGGAATCAAAATGTCGAGATAACAGTCTAACCTGCAGGTATTTGTGAAAGAGGCACGAATCACGTACACGATATACATTGTTGAGATGGAGAACGACTAGTTGAGAGTTGAGGAGGACACTAAGGTGGCGAATATGATGATGTTGGGCATTGGCCAGGAGGCCAATGACCGCAGTGTATTCGTCTTGGTTGTTGGTTGCTGGTCCCAAACATATGCTGCTTGAATGTAGCATTTCGTGTGAGGGGGTGTATAGAGCCCAAGCAGCTGAAGCGAGATTTTGCGTCCAACGGCTGGCGCCGTCAGCATAACCAATGTGGTTGGCTGGTGGAGGAATCATCTGTCAATAGCACAAAGCACAGTTTAGACGAGAGGGTAGGAGAGAGAAAAAAAAGATTAAAAACACTTAAACAAGAAAAAATAACCTAAAGTACAATGACTACTTTTAAGCATAAAATTTCTTGAGGTATAACCCATTGACGGGTTCCTTGAGCGAGAGGCCTTCGAGGGAGGCCATGATGTATGCACCTTTGGTGAGGAAATGTTGGATGATGTAAGGGCCATGCCAAAGTGATTCTAATTTTCCGTGGCCAAAGGTATCATGAGTGATATCATAGGCCAAGACGAGGTTGCCTTCTCGGAATGAACGAAGGTTGACATGGTGATCAAAGGTAGCTTTGGATCATTTTTTAGCTGCCTCGTTGTTCTGTAATGAAGATCGACGATCTTCATCTAGTGACTCCAAGTTCAGCAAGTGCTGCTCCATTGGAGCAGTGTCAGGTAATAGCTCAATTGCGGTGCGTAATATGGGAATTTCGCACTCGATGGGACGAGTTGCCTCGACCCCATGGAATAAATGGAATGGCGTGAAACCCGTAGCAGTATTTACTGCCATTCGATATGCCCATAGAGCGGAAAATAACATATGATGCCAATTGGTTTTATGTTTATTAACCGTGCGCTATAACATGGTCTTGAGGACTTTGTTCACTGCCTCAACCTGTCCATTTGACTGAGAGTAATATGGTGAGGCAAACTCGTGAGAGAAGCCTAACCGAGATGAGAGTTCGATGAAGATCTCATTCTCAAAGTGTTTTCCATGATCGGAAACAAGTTGGAGTGGTACTCCAAAATGGGATATGACATGATTAAAGAAAAAACGCGCTGCGGTGTCAGCGGTGTTGTTGAAGGTGGGCATAGCTTCGGCCCATTTGGTGAAGTAATCAATTACGACAACAATGTATTTGTGACCATTGCTGGAGGGGGGATTACAAGTCATAAAGTCGATGCCCCATTTACAAAAAAGGCCCGCAGTAATGACAGGGTGAAGAAGAGCGGGGGGAGCTCGGGCTTTGTTGGCAAAGAGATAACTTTGCTCATATCGTTTCACGGCATGAATGCAATCATGAAACAAGGTAGGCCAAAAGTAACCGGCTCGGATAATCTTCTGAGCAGTGGATATACCCAAAAGGTGGCCCCCACATGCGCCACTATGGCAGTAGTTTAAGACTCTGTCAGCCTTGTCAATAGTTAGGCAACGATGAAGAATGGTGTCGACGCCCCGCCGGTATAAGATGTCTCCGATGAGGAGATAATGGGGGGCCTGATGGCGAATACGTCGTCGATCATCTCATGAAAGATGGTGACCAAAATTTTGAGTTCGTAGGTAGACGAGAAGGCCTCCATACCAAGGGTCATCAGAAGCGATGTAAAAGAGATGTTCGTCAGGAAAGTTGGTGTTGACGGGGGCACTGGTGGTTTCAGAGGGGAGGGCCATGACAAGTTCGGCGAGAACGAGGGCCTTCTTACTCTTAGGTGTTGAGAATTCAAGGTCGTACTCCTGAAGGATAATGATCCCACGAGTGAATTTTCCGTTAACTTGGCGACGACTGAGCAAGTAGTGCATAGGGTTGGAATCTGCGACGACCTTTGTGGTGCGAAGCAGAATGTAATGGCGCAGTTTCTGGACTACGAGGACAACTGCAAGAGCAAGTTTCTCTTCGTGTTTATACTTCAAGGGTGGCCCTGAGAGGTTCTTACTAACTGTTAGCATCAGAAGTCACTCCTGGATTGCTTGTAGGAGCAGAGCCTGACACCCATCAGTTTAATGTCACGATTTGTTTAAAAGGGGTGATCAAATGGAAGCACACTCGAAACAATCTCGTCTCAACTCTGAAACTAGGCTAGGTATGCATGACGAGTGAGGTCTTGATAAACTTCAAACAGTGAGTTGTATTAAGGGTGAGTAGGGGGAAGACTTGCATGAGAAAAGTGCAAAGGTCTGTCATAAACATCAGGTTTGTAACAGACTGAAGGAGAAAGCATTCAAACGCAAGATCCTCTTACATTCAAACACAAAAGACCAGAGAATACAATAATGTCAAAACAAATCCTTTATCATAACATCACTGTAACAATTCACGCGAATCCTTCGATCATGAACTCTCTGATATAAGATGAAAACAAAGATGGAAAATGGGAAACTGTTTGTCATAAAACAAGAAATATCAAACACAGAGGCACCACCCAGAGAACTAGAATGGTTGATGAAACTTTACAGTCAGGAGCTGAGCTCTACCATCGATTCATACAAAAATGGAAAAAACGCCTTCATATACTCAGAACAACAACAACAGCGAAACCAAGACACTGCATTGAAATCTTTGCGTCTGCATGGTTTTCTGACAGTCAACCTCTGAAAGATCATGCGACTTATGTCAAACGCAATCTAACTCTTTCACAGTTCCAATGGAGAATCGACGTGCCTTTAAATCATTGTCGTGCTTTCCCATTATGGTGGAGGCGATGTATAACCACCACCAACCGCTTCAATAACTGCTCATCGGGATTAAGGATGGCCTGACCATCTCGGCACCTTCGGGACGTGGAGGGCCTCCCGTGCTGCCACCTAGAATAACTGACTGGCTCAAAGGATATGTGTGGAGGCCAGCGCGAAAGGTGGTGCACGGGAACGAAGTGATGGGGCCGGAACAACGGGGAGCGGGGGTAAGAAGCGATGAGGGAGGCGAGAGAGGGTATAGAGGAGACACATGGAAAAATGCGACAAGCAGAGGAGGCAGGAGAGAAGATGTGATGGACACTGGGAGGCTGATGTGGAGGGAAAGAGACACGTGGTAGGTGGTGAGTGGATGATGAGATGGGGAAAGGACCACCTAGATGAAAGAGTGTAGGAGGACAGATGACACATGACAGCGGGGGAAAGGCAGTTCCAAAGGATGACATGATGAGGGAAGGGCCCATGCTGGCTAAACACGGAGCAGCTAAGAATGATGGGATCATGTGAGCATCGTTGATCCGGGCGCTAAGATCTCGGCCATCGGAAAGATGCGCGCATGATTCCAGACCCCCCTCCTGCCTTTCTACCTTTAAGCAGAGGGGGGGGTCCAGAATCGGGTGCGCAACTTTTCAACGACTGAGATCTTAGCACCTGGATCAACGGTGCACACACGCTCCCATCATTCTTAGCTGCTCTGTGTTTAGCCTGCATTGGCCCTTCTCCCATCATGTCACCTTCCAGAACCACCTTTCTCCTGCTTCCATGTGTCATCCATCCACCTCCCCTCTATGGTCCGCGTGGTCTTCCCTCCTTTTCATCATCTACTCATCGCTTGCCATGTGTCCAGCTCCTTTCCACGTCAGCCTATTGCCAAAGAACAAGTCCATTATCTCTTGTCTTCCCCCCCTTCCCGCCTGATTGTATTCCACCATGTGCCCTCTTCTGTTGCCCTTCTCACGCCTCGCCACTTCTTTCACGTCCTCACAGTTTCAGCCCCATCACTCCATTCCCGTACCCCACCTTCCGCGCTGGCCTCCACGCATATTCTTTGAGCTAGTCAGTTATTCCAGGTGGCGTCGTGTGAGGCCCTCCACATCCCGAAGGCGCCGAGTTGGCCGGGCCATCCTCAATCCCGATGAAGTAGTTATTGAAGCGGTTGGTGGTGGTTAGATATCGCCTCCGCCATAATGGGAAAGCACGACCATGAATTAAAGGCATGCCGATTCGCCGATGGAACTGTCAAAGAGTCAGATTGCGTCTGACATAAGATGCATGACCTTTTCAGAGGTTGACTGTCAGAAATCCATGCAGACGCAAAGCCTTCAATGCAGTGTCTTGATTTTGATGTTGTTGTAGTTTTGAGTATATGAAGGCGTTTTCGCCATTTTTGTATCAATCGATGGTAGAGCTCAGCTCCCGAATGTAAAGTTTCAGCAACCATTCTAGTTCTCTGGGTGGTGCCTCTGTGTTTGAGATTTCTTGTTTTATGATAAACAGTTTCCCCTTTTCCATCTTTGTTTTCATCTTATATCAGAGAGTTCATGATCGAAGGATTCACGTGAATTGTTGCAGTGATGTTATGATAAAGGATTTGTTTTGAAATTATTGTATTCTTTGGTCTTTTGTGTTTGAATGTAAGAGGATCTTGTGTTCGAATGATTTCTCCTTCAGTCTGTTACAAACCTGATGTTTATGACAAACCTTTTCACTTTTCTCATGCAAGTCTTCCCCCTACTCACCCTTAATACAACTCACTATTTGAAGTTTATCAAGACCTCACTCGTCATGCATACCTAGCCTAGTTTCAGAGTTGAGATGAGATTGTTCTAAGTGTGCTTCCATTTGATCACCCCTTTTAAACAAATCATGACATTAAACTAATGGGTGTCGGGCTATGCTCCTGCAAGCAATCCGGGAGTGACTTCTGACGCTAACATTTCTGGCACCGTTGCCGGGGACGAAGTTGAATATTTTCCTCGGGATTGAACGACAACGATCAACTAATTCTGAAGGTGCATCAGAAATCAGAACTTGAATATTGCAACTGTGCACCTGGCAACTCCACTGTGGCGACTCCATTGTTTCCACTTTACTGTTTCAGTTGTGGCCACTGTTGGCACACCTGAAAGCTGACCCATAAGAGCTTTCTCAAGAAGGTTTCAGCGGCTTCTTTCTCAGCCTGAGAAGTTTCCTAGGGTAATGACATGTTAAGATATGGCCTTTGATGGTGAACAAGGACCAGACAAGCTTGAAGCTGTGCATATTTCACCTGGTGAATCCATGTTTCAAGGATCGATCGACGACTCCACTGGTTTGATATGGAGAGAATCCTCGCTCGCAGGTTTGCTGTTTTAATTTTTCTGCTATTCCTGGTTTTCCTAATGTGGTCCCCTCTCTGGATAAATGGGGCAGTTATTTGCCCATATTTAGAAGCTGTGAAGAGGACAACCCTGCTCAGCACCTCGGTGAGTTTCATGAACTCATGCATCAATGGAAGATACATCATGAGGATGTATTATTGAAAATGTTCATGTTCTCGTTAGCAGAAGATTCTCGTGAATGGTATCATTCTTTACCCCCTGCTAGCATTTCTTCACTCGTAGAATTCCATGCAGCTTTCACCGCTCACTGTCAGAAGTTGTACCCCTCTGAGTTGATTTTTCATAACTGTTGTGAGGGATACTACGACAAATGTATACAAGATAGAGCCGTCTATTATGAAGGCTGTAAGGATGATCCTGATGACTCAGATCAAAAACCATTCCTTTCTCCTCCACATTCATCTACATCGGAGGCAGGTTATGAAAGTGATGAAGTTCCCAAGGAGGAGGATGGCACCCTGAGTAAGATGATGGAGTAGGTGAAATATTTCTTTGCCCAATTAGAAGGGTTGAAGCCTGAAGACTATGCGGAAGATTTTCCAGTCTCCAAGGTGGATGTTCTAGGTGGATCTTTCGAAGAGAATCTTGAAGATCCCATAAGCGCCTTAACATCTGTCCCCGATGAACCTGCTGTCTCAGAACAAAACGATGAAGTGGTAGTTGTGGAGGAGGACTGTTCTCTTTTTCTTCACGAGATTTCCCATGGTGTATTTACATTTGGGATTGAAAAGGAGGATCTGGAGATTGTTCCCTTTTGCAAGATGAAGAAGTCTGGTGCTCACCCATCTTTAACAACTATTCAGTTGAAGAGTAGCAGAGCCCCACATCACCGATTGACGACTTGGATAGCAGTCAGCCCGTGTATGAAAACTATGAATCAGGTTCTGAGATGGACACCCAGAACTTCCAAGAGAAGACCGCAGAGCCTTCTCCTCTACTCAAAAATGAAAGACCATGCGAGGAAATCAACCCCCCTGAGAAGCAAATAGAAAAGAAGAGATTTCCCACAGGTTGTATCTATGATGATTACGACTCTGACCCTTGGGAGGGCCAAGAAGAGGCATCAGAAGAACCAGAGGAGTAGTCGAAGATGCAGTTTACACACTGCGCAGAGCCAGTCAGCGAGCAGCCACCACCTGAGATCAAAGAGCCTACTTCAGTTATTCACCCACCGATGTTTACCAGAGACATTCAACTGCGGGTGAACAATTGTGTAGAAGAAGGGACTGTTTGTCACCCTTTTCTTAGAAGTGGCCACTCATTTTATGATCCTGTCAGCGTACATGGAGTGGTATTTTCCTCAGGCTTTGGAGCTGCCATATACCATCTCAAATTCAGCTCATAAGACGAAGTTGAAGAGCGTAACCATTCTACTATCACGGTTACATCAACTATTTGTGATCACTGACAGAAGGCAGGAGCTTCTATCCAGGAAGTTGCTTGAATGGCTATGGTGGAAGTTCTGTTTCACCTAGCCCAAGTAAAATTTGTTTATTCATTTAGGATTGTATATAAATAAGATCTTTTGAGCATGTATTTTCTTTGTTTCGATTTATGTTTTGACCTGTATTTTCATCAGCAGAAGATCAAACAGGATTTTGACAGGAAAAGCAGAAAGAAAGAATTCAAGCAAGGTGACCTGGTACTCAAGTGGGATGCACCCAGGCAGGATAGGGGCAAGCACGACAAGTTTGATGCCCTCTGGTTCGGGCCTTTCAAGAGCCTTGACGTATTTTCAAATAACACCTACAGGTTGCAGGATCTGGAAGGCAAAGAAGTTTTTAACAGCCTAGTAAATGGGCACTTCTTGAAAAAATGTTTTTTGTAAGCCGCAGTCGGCTCTTCTTGATTTGTAAATATTGTTTCTGTTTTTTTTTCCGGACTGATAAATGAATCCATAGCCCAACAACAAAGGCACTGAATCTACAAAAGAGTTATTAGAGCATCACAGGGATGACTCTATCCCCCATGGAGCCAAATGTTAACGATATTTCTTGTAAGGGGGTTAGAATGCAAAAGAATGGGTTAAAACCCACTTGCCCTAAGTTTTGAATGTAAATGTGCCTGTGGTAAACAGTGAATGGATCTGGATGGCACGCATCTGCGCGCCCAAATCGATGGCACATATGAGATTCCAGACCCCCCCCGCCTTTCTACCTTTAAGCGGAGGGGGGGGTCCGGAATCAGGGGCGCATCTCTTCAATGGTTCAAATCAGCGCACCCGAATCAACGGTGATAAAGGCAATTCCGCCCCCCCCCCCACCTTTCTACCTTTAAGCGAATGGGGGGGGTCCGGAATCAGGCACGCAGCTTTTTGACGGCTGAGATCTTAGCGCCCAGATCAACGGTGCACACACGCTCCCATCATTCTCAGCTGCTCTGTGTTTAGCCTGCGTGGGCCCTTCTCCCGTCATGTCACCTTCCAGAACCACCTTTCTCCGGCTGCCGTGTGTCATCCATCCACCTCCCCTCTATGGTCTGCGTGGTCTTCCCTCCTTTTCATCATCCACTCGTCGCTTTCCATGTGTCCCGCTCCTTTCCACGTCAGCCTATCGCTAAAGAGCAAGTCCATTATCTCTCGTCTTCCCCCCCCTTCCCGCCTGATTGTCTTCTGCCATGTGCCCTCTTCTGTCGCCCTTCTCACACCTCACCACTTCTTTCACGTCCTCACAGTTTCAGCCCCATCACTCCATTCCCATACCCCACCTTCCGTGCTGGCCTCCACGCATATTCTTTGAGCCAGTTAGTTATTCCAGGTGGCGGCATGTGAGGCCCTCCACGTCCCAAAGGCATCAAGTTGGCCGGGCCATCCTCAATCCTGATGAAGCAGTTATTGAAGCGGTTGGTGGTGGTTAGATATCGCCTCCGCCATAATGGGAAAGCACGGCCATGAATTAAAGGCACGTCGATTTTCCATTGGAACTGTCAAAGAGTCAGATTGCGTTTGACATAAGATGCACAACCTTTTCAGAGGTTGACTGTCAGAAAGCCATGCAGATGCAAAGCCTTCAATGCAGTGTCTTGATTTTGCTGTTGTTGTAGTTCTGAGTATATGAAGGCGTTTTCACCATTTTTGTATCAATCGATGGTAGAGCTCAGCTCCCGACTGTAAAGTTTCAGCAACCATTCTAGTTCTCTGGGTGGTGCCTCTGTGTTTGAGATTTCTTGTTTTATGACAAACAGTTTCCCCTTTTCCATCTTTGTTTTCGTCTTATATCAGAGAGTTCATGATCGAAGGATTCATGTGAATTGTTACAGTGATGTTATGGTAAAGGATTTGTTTTGACATTATTGTATTCTCTGGTCTTTTGTGTTTGAATGTAAGAGGATCTTGCGTTTCAATGCTTTCTCCTTCAGTCTGCTACAAACTTGATGTTTATGACAGACCTTTGCACTTTTCTCATGCAAGTCTTCCCCCTACTCACCCTTAATACAACTCACTGTTTGAAGTTTATCAAGACCTCACTCGTCATGCATACCTAGCCTAGTTTCAGAGTTGAGACGAGATTGTTCCGAGTGTGCTTCCATTTGATCACCCCTTTTAAACAAATCGTGACATTAAACTGATGGGTGTCGGGCTCTGCTCCTGCAAGCAATCCAGGAGTGACTTCTGACACTAACACTAACGTAGTAAATGACATGTTCATGATTGTCATCTCCAATATGGACGAGGACGTCGGCTACTAATACAGCTGATGCTGATACATAGAGGATGTAGTCGCGATTATAGTCAGGTGCACTGATTAAAGGTGCATTTGATAGTGCTGCTTTAAGATCGTCGAATGACTGTTGGGCATAGTCGTCCCAGTGAAAGGGGATGTCGTGACGTAGTAAGCAAAGGAAACCATGTGCGCGTATGGCGTAATCTGGAACAAAGTGCCGAAGAAAGTTAGCTTTGCCCTGAAGACTCTGAAGTTGCCGTAAATTCTGGGGAGGTGGAATTTCGGTGATGGCTTTGACTTTGAGGGGGTCCACAGTTATACCGCTTTGGGAAACGATAAAACCAAGGAGGTGCCCCGCGGTGACGCAGAACACACACTTGAGAGGATTCAAGCAGATGTTATACTGGCGACACCGTTGAAAGATGATTCGTAAATCATCAAGATGCTGGGTGAATTTTTTGGATCGAGATGTGAGGTCGTCCAAGTAAGCGAGGATGATTGCAGCCAAATCATGAAATATGTATGTCATCGCCCGCTGAAAATTTGCACCGACATTTTTTAAGCCGAAAGGCATGACATGATATGTGAAAGTACCCCATGGGGTAATGAATGCGGTTTTATATTGATCGGATGGGTGAATTTGAATTTGGTTATAGCCAGAGAATCCGTCCATAAAGGAGAGAGCCTCGTGACCGACACATTCATCGATAATTTGATCGATGAAAGGCGTTGGAAAGTTGTCTTTTGGACATGCGTTATTGAGATCGCGAAAGTCTGTGCAAACGCGGATAGTGCCCTATTTTTTGTCGACAGGTATAGGGTTGGAAACCCATGAAGTGTAAGCGATGGGGTAAATAAACCCGACCGTACGTAATTTGTCAATTTCGGCTTTGATAGCTGTGGCTTTAGATGGGTGTAGCGGTCGCTGTTTCTGGCGAACTGCTGTGATGTCAGGCCAGGTGTCGATGCGATGCTCGACAATAGGTGGGTCAAGGCTAGGCATTTCTGTGTATGACCAGGCAAAAATATCCCTATATTCCTGGAAGAGGGCTTTATATGCGGCGATTTCCTGAGGAGTGCAATCAGCTCCAATGATGATTTCTTCGATGATGCCATTTTTAATGGAAATGTTGATTTTGATGGTGGGGGAAATGTTGGCCATATTACCTTCTTCAAAAGCGTCAGGGGAAGGAATGGGATTGTTGAACCAATCGATAGGCCTGGATGGGATAAAATATTTGGTTTCGACCGCGTAGATGGGGTGTTGTTTAGGAGGCATGAGGGCTTCCTGTGGAAGGAAGAGTGCATGATGATGTAGTGCATCCCAGGGAGAGTCTAGGCATTGTAGCTCTTCGAGTATTTCCTCTTCGTATTGGAAACGTCAGGAATATAAGGGGTCGTGAGGAGTGATCTAAGTGCTAGTGTGATTTCCCCCTGTTGGAGAAGCAAGGGCAGTGGTGCAAGCATATGGTGAGGGTTCACTCGACATGAACCATATATTGAAGTACTGAGGAGTACCCATGATGGTTGGGTGGAAAGTCTCCGTAGGGGAATGAGTGGGAGAGTTTGGGGGATTACGGGGTAAATCCTCAGAGATGTCATTTAAGAACCATGGAGGTGTTGGGAGTGCCTCGGGCTCTGGAGAAATGACATGAATATCCTCGAGTGATGAAGTAATGTCAATTATCGCCTCTGCAGATCGGTGACACAGGGCCAATTGACGTTGCCTGTATGCAAGGATCATAGGACACTGGTATGTAAAATGAGCCAATGAATCGCAGAGAGAGCAAGGGTATCTCATACGTTCATTGACGAAAGTGGTGACATAACGAATGTCAGTGATGTTGGACGAGGAGGTAGCAGGGCGTGGGTTGTTCTGTAAGTTCTGGTGTATGACTGCTAATGTTTGCCGAAAGCATGGCAGTGCTGGGAAATGATGGGTGTAATGGCCATACTCGGAACATATAGCACAAACGTACTTGGTCCTCAACCCTTTACTACTGGAAGGGTTGGTGGTAGTAGTGGTACTAGCAATAGTGACGGGTGTTGTGGGAGTTTGATTAGGGGGAATCAAATTCCGTAATTCAGGCAGGGATGGGCAATTGTTGGTTTGGTGGCCCTCTTTCTCACATAGTGCACAAGGTGGTGGGATGCGTGGAGGTAGTGGAGCGGTGGGCTCTTTCTTCTTCCTCCTACCCCCAGCTGTAGCAGGAGGGGTAGTGAGTATGGGGGTAGTGGGGGTAAGGATAGGAATCGTCATGGGGATTCCTTCTTGTGGGGGAAGGGATGGTCGAGGGACCATCTCTGGTGGGTGTAAATACCAAACTGGGATTGCTAACACCATATTGGGTAGTGTGAGTGTTGTGACTACCTAAAAATCTTCTATACCTGGTGGAGGGTAAAAGAAGGGAATTTGGGTGAGGGGTTGGGGAACTATCTCCCAGATGGGATTAGTCCCTTGAGGGGATGTGGAGTCATGGACTATTGAGGTCAACGAGTGCACAGGAGGATCTGGCTGGAGTGGTTCTGCGACTATTGAGACGTCAGGAATGACGAAAGCCTCTTGAGGAGGAAGAGCATCCTCCGTGTGAGTTACGTTAGATGATATGACGCATACTTGATTAGCAGGATGAAGGAGTGGTGGTGCTCCATGGTATGTCCCTAACAAGGATGGATATTTAAAAATCCCAGGACCCATCTCGACGAGTGGATATGCGTCCCGGATGATGTGAATGAGAGGAAGAATGTTATCGAGGTTGGCAGATGAGTTAGGCTCATAATGTGAGACTTGGTCAACGGTCACAACCTTCCCGTTGTGGGGGAACATGATTGTCCAAAAGACGGAGGATGCCACTGCCTTCATAGCATACATGTAGCTACGTCCGAACAAGATATTGTAATCGAGTGGAGCATCGATAACTTCGATGTCAATGAGAATATTTTTTCCCCCGAGTTCAACGGGGACATTTTGGAAAAGCCCTTCAGGAGATGATGGTCGTCCATCATAAGCTTGTAATGTGATGGCGGAGGGTATGAGTTCCGGGGAACCACGTTTCTGCCATACTATTTTGGACATGATGCATGTAGATGCACCTTCATCGATGATACACCGATGAACGGTGATGTTCCATATTTTTACTGGTATTTGAATAGCGACCAGGGCGGGAAGACGAGGTTCGCTATTGTCAAGATCAAAGGTGATGAGTCGTGTATATACAGGGTTGAATGCCCCCAAGGTAGAAATTAGAGACTTCCGTTGTGTAGGACAAGTCTGGAGGACTTCCAAGACTGACATGGCAGCCGGGGATTGTGCTAAGTCATCGACCAAGCTATAGTTATGAGCGGCCCTGGCCCGTGGGTTGTGGACATTCCTGCACAAGGGGATGCGAGGGATGTGAAGTGGTGGTTTGGCAGAAGGGCGAGTGATCACCAACGGGGGTCCCATCGGTGTAGGGTTTTTCTATGGAGAGATAGGAGTAGACTCAGCTGGATACTGACGATTCCGTGTTTGTAGAAGGATTTCTTCCTCACTGGTGAGGAGAATTGTATGCTCTGCTGGATTGTTGGGGTTGTGGTATTGACCTACCTGTGGTGGGGGATGCTGCATGTCCTATTGGGTGTTTATCACCCCTTGATGTGGTATAGGATTTTAAAGCACAGCGGGAGGGGGTTTTTTCACATACTGTTGTGGTGCCTGCTGAGGCGCAGTTTGTGCAGGAGAAGGGGGAAGACTCCCATAGTCTTTCAACCATTTGAAATCAACGATCTGGGGGAAATGGTGAGTGTAATGACTGAACTCGCCACAAAGGGAACAAGGGAAGATGGTTTTAACATTATTTCGCCCTTGGCATTTGTTATTATTGCCCCCTTGGGGTTTTTGGTTTCCGTGGTTCTGATTGCCCCCAGTGGGTTGGTGCTGTGGGGGTTGATTCCCGCCTTGACCAGGGTTGTTATTGTTCCTATTTCGTCCTTTCTTCTTGGCATTGTTCGAAGGGTGAGTTGGGTTGGTTGTGTTCAACTGTTCAAAATTTTGGTATTGTTGAGCAGCAGAGGGTTGAACAAAATTTACCCTCGCATGAGGATGTGGGGGAGCCATGGGTTGTGGAGGACCAGGAAATGGGAACTATGGATTTTGGGGTGGTACTGGTCCATAAGGTACATAGGAAGGTGTAGTGCTTTCACTAGTACTATAAGCTGATGTTGAGGGAGTACCACTATTTGTAGGAATAGGTGGATGTATGGGAGGTGCCGGTGGTGGTCCACTGATGGGTGGAGTTATAGCAACAAGGTATGTCTATTGATAAGGGGGTGAGGGGTAATAAGGAGTGCCCCCATATGCTGGAGGGTATTGAGGTGTTCCATACATCGATGGTGGTTGGGGTTTTGGACTATGGTGTGTGGTGGCACCTATTAGTCCGTCTGCTGAGTGCGACATCCCAGGTTTGTCTTGGCCAAATGGCACAGGTTTTGGATGATCAGGAAGTACCGTGTATAAGAACCCTGACTGTGCGTAAATAAGGTCATACTATTGGGATTTACTGATGGCTTCCTCTTCTTATTGAGGGAAGGTGGAAGCTACATCCTTTCCGAGGAGAGAGACAAGTGATCTAAGAAACCAATCGAGACATTGCTGCTTGGTGGTTTCTGCTTTACACAAACTATGTCGCCTACACCACTCATGAATGTGGTCAACGATGTGGGTGGCTGAGGTCTGTTTGAGGTTAGACAATAGTTCTAGACCATTGTCATGGCGGATGGGTAATTGGAAAAAGGTCAAGAATTCTTTGGCCAAGGAATCAAAGGTCCCATGGGATCCTGATTTTTCTTCGACATACCATTTGGCTGATGGGCCAGTAAGTGTGCGTTGAAATAATCACAGTCTGATGGAATCATCCATAATGCTATTAGAAGAACACCATAGATGAAAGGTCATGACATGGTTGGCAGGGTCATCCCCCACCTTTCCCTCAAACTTTGGTATGTCTGAAGGAAGTTTTGTTGGCATTGCAGACCATGTGGCGTCATGCAATATAGGATCATTGGTGAGTTTGGTGAGATCTGGTATGTTGAGAGAGGCCAAATACAACATCTGTAGTGGGGGGGGAGGGTTAGCTCCGACCATGGTGTGTTGTGAACCTAACCCTTGATGGGGACTAGGTGGGTTGGTGCTTCCTCCTTGAGAGGAAGTGGGTCCTTCGTTCCCGTGTAAAGGAGAGCGAGTGAATGGATGAAATTAGGATGTAGACCCAAGTAATGTAGAACCAAGCAAAGTTGATCCTAAGATAGTAGCACTCACAGGAGTGTGTGAAGGAGGTACCGATGAGCGGGTATGACCATATACTCCCCCTAAGACAGGAGGGAGGTTGAGAAAGCGTCGTGAACGATGGGGGTTCTGTGGTTCCCCTATGATGTCAGACTAGTTGTGTGAATGTGTGCCAAAAAGTGGTGAGAGAAATATAGAAACACGAGTTTTTGCTGTGATTGTTTACACAATATATATATCAAAGTCAAACTGTAATCATATGTGCATCATACATAAAATGAGAAAGAAGCATATATATGGGTAAGTGGGTTTTGTCCGTGTGGGGGAATCAAAAGAAAGCAAATTCTCGTGTCCTAGAAGACGTAACTTCCTTCCTCTTAAATAGCACTGGACCTTCCAATAGTACTCAACAGTGGGGTCTAAAGTCACCGGAAGAGACACTAGTGAAGGATGAAACAATTGGTTATAATGAGGGGTAGAGGGGGCATATCCCGAAAGAGCTGACGATATTTCCCAATAGCCACACAAAATCCAATCAAGGTGCAATTGCAGCCCACAATCGCCACCTGGGTAGATGTCCTAAAGTTGGTTACTAGGTACCTCCGTCAAAGTGCGACATTTAGATTTTTGGCATTAGAAATGGGTCACGGGATGGATCCCGTCCAAGAGGTGGGTGCCTCAAGGGGGGATGCACAGAACAACCGGACCTCGTCCTTCAACCCTTCACGGGTATCTCCCTACCTTATGGTGATTGGAACACTTGACTTGGAGGATTTGAAGTTCCCTATTTGACAACCTCTATGTTTTGAAAATGCGAGAACCAGATAACGGGGAGTTTTTTGGATGCCTATCCCC
>ML785523.1:145984-301848 GCA_009831015.1 Picea engelmannii | reverse complement strand
TGTTCCTAGAAGTCTAAATCAAATCACAGATACTCTAGCTAATCATATTTTAGATTGGCATCTTGCTCACACATAAAGAAGATCATGATCAAACACATGTAAATACATTTTGTACACATAATCCATAATGACACATAAAAGAATTAAAAATCATATATATACATCATAAAAGTCTCTGAGTACATAGATGGGCGCAAGCACCTCAAAGAGTGGGAGCCATATCGAGTCACTAGGGCTTATGCCCTCAAAAAATAATATACAATAAAGTGCTCGAGGCACATAGAAAAATGTACAAGTCGGCTCAGGGCCTGTGGGCCCTGTTATAGTCATACACAGCCCGACCCAAATGCCTAAATAATCGGACCCAGGTCCGAGGTAACCCCACCATATGAGTCTGCATGGAAGGCGGCATGTCCTCTATATCGATCATAGGGACTGTACGGGTGAGCTCAGTAAAATTCTGCTCAATCCGTACAAGGGCCCTCTCAGCCTCTCCTGCTGTAGGGTTCCCTGTTGCTGCTGCTCCCCTGGCAGTGGCAGTTGCGGTCTCTGGTCATGGACGGTGCCTGTTCTGCGCAAAGTTGGCAGGCCGCACAGGTCCAACATCTGCAAGCAACACAAATTTTACCCATCAAAACTCTGTTATCCAAAAAACATGATATATATCTAAAAAGACATAAAAATTACATATGCAAACAAAAAACAGTACAGGTGGAGACTTACCCATCTCCCCTCGCTCCTCACCAGGAGGCACTGGCATAGCTGGATCTCTGGAGAAGTCAATCCCTACGTACGGGTAGTCCTCAATGGCAGGGATCTGTCGTGCCAACCATGCAAAGAAGTCATCATTGAAGGTCTCTACGGTCCTTCCGCCACCCTGTCACGGCAGCAATGTTGCCCATCTGCATACCGCAGGAAACGTCGCCAGGTGTCCTCGCACTGTCATTCGAGGACTGAAACATGGAACTCTCTCAAAGAAAAATGAGCACAAGATAGTCCTGAAGCCGAAGTTCCGGTGTGCCCGCTGACGGCAATTAGTCAATTGCCTCTTCATACTCTCGAGCAATGTGGTGCTCTAGTCAAAGATCTGTGCATTCATGCACTGAACTGCACAGTTCATCTGTGCACGCTTCTCCTGATGTACGGCAGCAAAGCCGGTAATTCGCCCAATGAGCGACAAAATGGTCTGTAGAGTCAGACTGGTGACACTGCCAACCGGTATCCAGGAAGTCCCTTGGTAAGTCCCAGCCACGCAGTACTCTGCGATCAGCTCCGAGACTTTGCTCGGCCCCGTAGGAAAAGTCTGCAGGTTGATGGGTTCCCCTCTCCTCGAGAGGCCCGTCAAAAAATATATGTCCTCGGTGGTGGGCACCAAAGATTTCCCCTCGATCATAAATGCCTCAGCATCAGGATGCCAGTAGTCAACCAGGGCATTCAACAGCCTTGGTTGTGCGCGCATGAACGGACATAGGAAAAAATTCACGAGACCACACTGTGTCAGCACGACCATCACGTTTGGATCTGCAGCTACTGCCTCATTGGCAGCCTCATGCTCTCTCTCTCTCCAGTGCACATACATCCTGCAAAGTCACAAAGCAAAAAATGAGAGATTAACATCTTGCAACTTAACTTTTTGGTTGCGTGGGGGGTAACCCGCGGGCTGTAGAAGTGACAGTCGCGGGTACCCGTGCGCTGTCTTAATCATGCGCGCGGGTACCTGCGGGATGTCTCTGGACAGCCCGCGGGTTACTAGGGCCGACCCTTTAAAGGGCGACGGCCACCCCCCCAACCCACTCAAAAACATAAATTCAAGTATGGAAATGCAAGATGGGGGAGTTTGTACTTACTTGGTCCGAGCGGAAGTCTGTTTGGTCCACTGTAGCTCCCAGAATCACGATCTGTAGCACAGGGGGTCTTTTGGCTCCAGAGTCAATTTCCAAATCAGCAATGGTGATAATGAGCTGCCAGCTTCTATTTATAGAGTTTTTGGCCTCTTTTTGTCACCCTTTTGGCCCCTTTTATCAGTTTCTTTATACCAAAAACCATTTTGGGTGGTTCCGGAGTTATATGGAAGGGATTCGATCAGGTATTGGGACATTTTTCAGTGAGTTTCAGAAAATAAAAAAAAATACACATAAGGGCGGTCCATAAATTTTTTTCAAAAAATCAACCTGAGCATATAGGGTAGGATTTCATCCCCACTGTTGCATCTTGTTGCCTTTTGTTTTTTCAAAAATAGGATCGACCCCACCTAATTGCGATGCGGAACCATCATTTCTGCTCTAGAAGTATTGCAACTTGGTGGTAGAGCTTACCAAAACATGGATGCCCTAGGTAGTTCCTGGTTGCATTATGGTGTCCATGCCGTTTCTGACAACATAGTAGGCTCGGGAGTCCATATAGTCTTTCCTGAATACGAGTTTGAGCCTCATTTGCATGGGTCTTTTTCACTCTTTGTTTTACCCTCCGGACTCCCAAAACATAATGGGTCTCCTTTTAAGCCCTTTTCAGACCCTTTAAATGTGAAAAGATTGTCGAGCGATCTTGTGACCCGTCACGCTCGTTAAACTGAAATTTGAAGTCACGTCTGTCCAGTGGTAGTTTACCCCTTTTTCGGTCCGGACGATCAACTGTACGAACAAAGGAGTGCTCTATTGAATTTCCATTCTTTAGAAGAGTATCCTCAGGTATAATTTTATTCCTTTTCGGGCCTGAGGGACTAAATCTACGAAAAAGAAACCCCCCTGGAGTCCATAGTTAATCTCTTTTCAGACTCCCTAAAATTGAAAAGATTGCCGAGTGACCTTATTCTTTCACACTCATTAAACGGTCCAGAAGAACATTCCTGACGGAGTCCATGGTTAAGCTTTTTTCAGACTCCTTAAAATTGAAAAAATCGTCGAGTGATCTTGTCTTTGTCACACTCGTTAAAATGGTTTCGAATTGATGTCTAGTCGGTGCTAGTTTACCCCTTTTTTGAACTGACTAGACTATTGACGAAAAAGGTACCCCAATGGAGTTTCCTTTTATGCTTTTTCAGACTCTCTAAACATGAAAAATCACCGAGTTTCCCTTCTTTGGGCTCGTTAAACTTACATCGAAGGACGTTACCATTGTGTGTTCTATCAACTGCATCTGCATCCTTTACCTTTCAGCCTAGTAACAATTTGCTTTTGCATCTTAACACCTTTGGCCAATGGAGGATTTTTCCCAAGTATCATTTCCTAGAACATCAGTCTTGTCCTTGTGCCTTGAGCTTGTATGTTTTCTATGCTCGTTCCTCCACTGTAACGTAATATTCCTTTATTCTTTTTCAAAATATTGAAAAAAGAACAAAAAAAAATCAAATATACCCCAAAAAAGAGGATGGGAAAAGTATTTTCTTTGTTGGCAGCATTATGAGTCACCCTTGGATAAAGCACATCTGTTCGTTTGATGCATCAGACTATGGGATGTAGTACGACCTTAGGAAGCTTTGCTCGTTACAGAGTTGTGTCCTCCACCGTTTGGTTACTCTTCCAAACATATGGAGAGTTTGCGTTGCCTCCTGCTTCGTAGAATTATGATTAAAAGATATGCTGCCTGAGTCTTATCACTTGTCGTGGTATTGTCCAAGGGAAGTTTATTACTTAGCCTGAGTCGGCCACTCTGCAATATGTCTCTTGTCCGCATACCCGACCATCCTGAACGTCCAATCAAGTCTTTGTTCGAAATCACTGAAGCCTTCAGTCCGATCATCAAGATTATCAAGTCCGTAACCGACGAGCCGTCAAAGACCTCTGGGTAGTGTAGTCGTACACTCACACTCCTACCTGAGTTTTAGAAGACTTTGAAGTCATTTCTCGAGCTCTGAAGTACAGCCATCAGGCCAAATCAGCTTCTGAGAGATGGATACTTCATATGTATATCTTTCTGATTTCGAGATGTAGCTTCGCTGTGTATTGTTTGCGGCTACTCTTTATAGTTATTTGACATGGATCTATAGTGTATTTGATTGGTATCCATGGTTTTTATTTATCCCGAGCATGGGTATGCCCACCTCGGTGAGACATTTGATATTTTTTGCAGACGACACTTCCCGATTCCTAATTCCTGGGCTCACTCATTCAGCATCTCAGTACAGATTGGTAAAGAATTGGTAATGTATTTCAGCCATCAGATGCTCTTCTGACCTCACACATTAGGGGGCATTTGTTATAACCCTAAAATGCACTACACTGGTTTACCTGGCATCAGGCCAACTCATGCCTCTTCCTAGCCAAAGCCATGCTGAACGAATCCTCAAAAAACCACTTAAATCAAGGAACCCGCGCCCTAACCTTTCACTGGGCGCGGGTAACCGCTTGCTGCCCGTCTACTGCACGCGGGTGACCGCGGGCTAACCCACTACAGCCCATTGTTACCTAACAAAGCAGAAAATCAGGGAAGTTTCCACCGGGACGAAGAGCTTTTTGTCAGTTAACTGGAACTCCCAGCCATGCATGGCCGAGAGTTTGCCAAAAACCCTAGCCCCTTCTAGCCTATAAAAGGAGGGGTAGGGGTACTATTCAAAGAGGAAAAAATCATAGCAAAGAAACTATGCCAAATTGCCAAGTCCATTATTGTCCCAACCCTTTAGCTTTGCCTCAAGCTTCAGGAGAAATTCATGCTGCAGCAGTTGGAGGACAAAAGAAGAGGAGGAGCCCAGGATCAGGATCGAGGAACGGTGGCCGGTCTCAGAATTCATTGTAAGTGATTTATTTTGAGACTAATGAAAAAGATGCTTTTCCCGTCCCAAGTACATGAATCTCATCTATGTTATTTGATTTATGTTTTGTTTCTAACCCTCTAGTAGATCAGTAGCATGCATGTGTAGTCTTGCCTTGATTGCAGGAAGCTTTGTGGAAGGAGCATCAGCGAGGAAATAAAGGCTCAACGGAGGATCTACTTCAATCATCAGTAAAAAGGTGAGTCGATTCTTCCCATGTTTGCATGAGAAAAGGGGTTGAGATTTTGGGTAGAAGGTTAAAAGTTAAATCTTAAGGGTCATGATCTACGTACAAGCTCAAAACCCTAGCTTGTTAGTCTGTAGGGTAGAATACCCCACAACACTCATACCTGAGTTGGATTCTCCCATAGGTGTTGATTCAAGATTCATGGCGATCTCCAAAGCTTCTTCCTGTGAAGAAATATTATGCTGCATCAGGGGAACTCTGATATGTGGTAAAAGAGTAGTGATGAACCATTCTTTGTTCTGCTCATCTAGGATCTTAAAAGTCAATTGGCCTGTTAGGGTCTTGAATCTCTGATCGAACTCCCAAACAGGTTTGGCTACCTTCTGTTTGATCTCCTTTAGCTCAGTAATACACTGCGACTTTGAATTGGGTTTTTTAAACTCTGCAACCAGTTCGTTCTTGATATCACTTAGTGGCTTAGGCTGCGCAAGTCCTTGGACAAGCTTCATGTACCAACTCAATGTGGGATCCCTTAGTGTAGTGCTAAACTGGTTTCTTTTAATAGCTTCGTTGGTGATGTTTTTAATGTTCCATATGGCCTCGCACAAGAGCCAGTGCTGATCAGGATCTTCAGATCCATCTCCTCTAAAGATAGGGAGTCTCATCTCATCTACGATGAAGTTGCTTAGGTTTCCTATCTGAGTAGATGCTGAACTGATAGTAATAGTACTCTACAGACTCTGGTGATTCAAAATACTCAGCTGATTTAGCATTTATGAAACAACAGGAGGGTTGATATTACTTACTTGATTTTCCTGCGTAGTTCCTGAGGTCTTTGGCTCATTTTGGCGAAGTTATTCAACTGCTTCTTCCTCTGCTCTAGGGGTTTCTAAGTTCTTTTCATCTGTCAGATCTGCCTCTTCTCCACTGTAGAAACCTTCTTCCCCGTAGTTTTTCCTAAACAGGTTCTCAAGATGAACCCCTCTGAATACTTTTCCACTACGTGTATGTCCAGCTTCTGTGTCACTGTCACTGTCTGAATTTATGAACATTAGCCTTTTTAGATCCAACCAGTCTACTGTATCTTTAGTATGTGGTTTTCATGTAAGAGAATCTTGATTCTTAACTTCAGAAAATGAAAACATCTCCCTCGAGGTCCCTTGAAAAAGTATCTCTCGGCTTGGCTATATGATTCTATTCTGTCAACAACAAATTCAGTGATATAACCTCCAATAGTACTATGAAACCAGTGATCTATGGCTTGGGATACAACATTATCAACTCTCTTGACCTTCTGGATCAACACCGATGTCCAAACCATAGGAGGTCTAGATATGATCTCGAGATGTGTGTCAGCTAGCCTAGCCAACCACTCATGTAGCTCCTGATGGATCCCTCCAAAGAATATCTCATGAATGTTAGTGAATATGTATCTTTGTAGCCAATCCTCAGTACTAAGCTTAGGGTTCTTTTTCTGGGCTTCAACGAAGTCCCTCTCTTGATATTCTATCCACTTTTTAATCTCTGTCTTTGATGGGAACCACCTTGAAATTCCCTCATGAAGATTCATGTCTCGGCAACGAAACCATTTGTTGGCACAGGGGCAGACCTGAGGTTCACTCCAAGAGTGCACCAACAAGCCCAAGCTACTGGCCCTTCGGCAGCACCTGTGAAGAAGATGCAGTCTCACTTGAAGCAACTATGAGGGGGTTGCAGGACAGAGATGTATACAACCAAGGGAATATCAAGTGGATCTAGTAGAACAACAACACAATATATGCTTATCACTTATCAAGCTAGATCTATCCTGCACAGTTATAGATCTAATCTAACACAATAATGAAAATAATAATACAACAAAAAAAAATATCAAAGCATCAATCACACATCCACAACACTAGGTATACGTGGTTCACTCTCTCTCTAGGGCTACATCCACAAAACTGTGCTTATGATTTATTAAGGAAAAGCATACAGTTCTTTATCTACACTCTCAACTAGCAGATATTCTTTCTTCTCTCTCTTTATCTCCACTTCCTGTGCACCCAGCTGTAGGATTTGATCTTCACACATAGATAAAGATCTTACAATACCAGAAGGCTCTCTCTCTCAACACTTCTCTCTCTCAATACAATAATCTCTCACACAATAATAGAGCTAGATCGACAACAATATCATACCAATACTCAATGACCGACATGACCTAGGTCCTCTTGACCTTTATTTATAGATTACAATACCTCACCGAAAGCCTTAGGTCAAAACCTAGGTGCCAAAACCCTAATTACCAAAACCCTAGGTGTCTAAAACCCTACGTCAACTTGACCCTCTTTTTTCAGGCTTCGCTAGCCTATCTTTCCTTCCTTCTTGCGCAGTGCTCCAAAGAATCCAACGGTGTCTTTTCCCACTTTCTGAGTCGTCCTTGATTCATCTCCCTTGCTGATATGTCCTCCTCGATCTCCTCATCGAATGGCTTGCTTTTCCACATTTCTCTCCATCTTTTCTTCTCTTTTTCTTACTTCGACCCAGTGACAATCACTGTGTCTCCCGTGAAGCTCACTTTTTACCTTTTCTCCCTTGTACTTCGCTTCCTTCCCTAACCAAGGGCCAACAACAGGACATAGACTCTAAAATCTTTGAGAGCTTTCACCAGGGAATAATATATCTTTTCCATGATGTCGTACCTGACCTCATTGTCCCTTAATGCTCTACTAAAAAAGGCAATAGGCTGCTCCAGCCCAACATCATTTTTCTATAGTAAAACAACAACCACTGTGTCAGATGAAGCGAAGGAGAAAATAAGGAAATCCTTTGAGTAATTGGGACTGATAAGCACAGGAGCTTCAGTCAAGGCTTTCTTTATCTTCCCAAAGGAATTGCATGACTCATAAGTCCACCTGAATTCATTTCCTTTCCTCAACATGGCTGTTATAAGCTTCACCATATCAACGAAATTTGAAACAAACCTTCTCAGAAAATTAATTTTTCCCTGGAAAGATTGAACTTCTTTCCTGGATCTAGGAAGTGGAAAAGTTTGGATTGCTTCAACTCTACTGGGATCAATCTTGACTCCTTCTGCTGATATATATGGCTCAATAAATTTCCTTCTTTCATGGAAAACAAATATTTTTTGGGATTTAATGAAAGGCCAAACCTCCTACATTTTAGAAAAACCTTCCTCAGATGACAGTGATGTTCTTTATCAGATTTGGAAAAGACTGTGATGTCATCCAGATAGATGACTACAAACTTATCCCTTTCCCTAATGAAAGATATGTCCATGGACCTATGAAAAGTTGCCCCTTCATTCATCAATCTAAAGGGCATTTTGGCATACATGAATGTGCCCCATGGAGTGGTAAACACTGTCTTTTCTCTGTCCTTAGGCAAAACAAAGATTTGATTGTTGCTAGAGAAGCCATCAATCATGGAAATCCTGGATGCTCCTATTACCCTCTACAATATACGTTCCATATTTGGCAGGGGGTAATTGTCCTTCTTTGAGCTCCTGTTCAGGTTCCTGAAATCAACACAGAGTCTGATTTCCCCATTCTTCTTCCTCACTGGGACCAAGTTGGCCACCCACTCTAAATATCTCAAAGGCATAATGATCTGGGCATTTAACAACTTCTTTACCTCTCTCTCCATGATAGGTAGCAACACATGATTAATCTGTCTTAGCTTATTCCTAAATGGCTTTGCCTCCTCCTTCAATGGGATTTTATGCTCAATGACAAAGGTGTCATATGTTCTGAGATCTTCGTATGTCCAGGTGAACACATCAACAAACTACTTCAAAATCTTGACATACTTGGTCCTCTGCTCCTTTGTCAAGCTACTGGACAATTTGACAAAATTTGGCTCATCCTTGGTGCCAATGTTGTACTCAGTTGTATTAGCATCATCATTTGAGATTTTACCCTTTACTACCACATCATTCCTATCAAAAAGACTTTCCAAAGGAACTAGTCCCTTTGGAATATGATTGCTTGATAGATGGACAATGTCACGCTCTGCAATCTTACTCAGAAAATTACCAGCATTAAGCTTTGTTTCAAAAACAAAGTCTTGATCAATATGCAGTGCTGAAAATTCTTCAACGGTCTCCAGGAACCTATTGATCTCAAGATAATCCTCAAATACTTTCCAATGCTTGACATTGTCAGGTATGGAGGGCTTGTATTTTACTTCTATATCATACTTGAGTTTGGGTGGCAGGGGCACTTTGAAATTACTTGCTGATGTAGCCATAGAATTAGCCATTGTGTTCTTCTCTCTTGGAATAAATGAAATGTTGAATGCTGAGAAGAAACTGTCAATTAGGTCCCTTACCTCATTTCTGTAACTCCTGAGCCGAGGATTCTTGGCTTGATAAGATTTTTTGATCTACTAGACTATCAATTTTGCATCTCCAAACATTTCTACCTCTTCAATTCCCATTTCCTTTGCAGCCCTTAAACCTAAAACAAGAGCTTCATATTATGCCACATTTTTGGTTGTTTCAAACTCTAGCTTGTATGATAGAGATATGGTTTCTTGAGAAGGTGACACAAAGACTATTCCAACACCAGCGCCTTCCCTAGAAGAGGCTCCATCAAATAACATTTTCCAGACAGAGGTGGTGGGGGATGAATTTTCATGAGAAGTAGTGGGATGTTTTCTGAGTTTTAGAGGAGACTCAAGAGTATTAGTGAGCTGTAGTAAATTGGACCCCAATTCAGTGTCAAGATAAAATATAGGATGGTTGGTGGGGTTAGTTTCATCACTGATGATATAGGCCAACTGGGATTCTATGTACAACCTTCTATGCTCCCCCCCAAACACGAGAATAATAGCATAGGTGAGGTCCATTTGCAGAGTTCCCCCAAGTAGTTTTGTCCAAGATCTTGAAAACAACATGCCAAACTTGGGGGGAACATCAACCACTACAATGTCCATGACCACACTTTTCATGGGCAGCTGAAACAGGGTCACAACCAGATCTTTGATGAATCATAGACATTGAACTTTCTTGGAGTCAAAGGAATAGAGGTCATGATAGGCTCTGGTGACTTCTAGTCCTAATTCTTCCATGTCAGTCTTGGGCATAAGGTTGAGGGAGGCCCCTGAATCTATCAGACAATTGTGCAACACTTTGTCATGTATGTTCAAGGATGTGTAGAAGGGAGGGGATGAATCATTCCTATCTTCTACCATAGGACCTAGGATGACTGTAGGCTTTTCATCTTGCAAATTGATTGAGTCTGTGGGATGGTATGAGGGTTCAGACTGTATTAGCTCGGAGAGGCATTTTTTGAACACTTTAGGTTTGACCAGTTCGTAGAGGAGTATAGGGATCCTGATTTTCTGAATTTCATGCTCAAAGTTAAAAGAGGATGCAAGCTTTAGGATTTCCCTTACTTTAGGAACATGAATTTGGACCATGGGAGAGAGGGGTTGGGCCTTCATACCTTTTTGTTGTCTTCTACTTCATTAGTAGGTTTCTCTGTTCTAGTGGGCCTCTCAGGAGCATCAGGTGCTCCCATCTTCTTCTTAGATCTGAGCTCATATCCATTTTGGCTGCTGCTATCCTTATCTCCTTTACCGAGCTCATTCAGCTGACTGTTCATGAGAGACTCCTTGTATGTTGATTGAGTGAGATGAGGAAAAGGAGAATTATCTCCAAAGAAATGGATTTTAGGATCAAACTCATCTATTTCCCCATCATTAGTTACAAAATTATTTTGAAGAGGAGTCTGAATCCTTTGATCTTCTCTATCTCTTCCCCTCTGGTCTCTTTGCATGATTTGGGGAGAATTATTATTTGTCCTCTTGAAATTTCCTCTATTTTCAGCATTTTGAGGATTTTTGTATGTTTTCTTTCCCTCCACCTTCATTTTCTCCATCTTTGTAGACAGGGACTTCACCAGCTTGGTCAATTCATCTACTTGGGGGTAAGCTACAAAAGAACCAGATGTGGAGGCTTCAAATCTTCCCTTTCTTCTGTCTGTATCAGCCTTATTTATGAGCTTGTCAACTTCCAATACATTAGATTCCACTTCTACGACTACATCTTGCATTTGAGCTAGGGAGGTATCTCTTCTCTCTCTCAAAAAAAGGAGGAAGTCAGGGTCAAATGTATTAGCATAAGATATTTTAGCATAGGCTTCTGTGGGCTTTATCTCAGCAGGGATCTTATTATACATCTTATTGAATCTTTTGGAGAAGTCAGAGACAAATTCTCCTTCCTTTTTCTTCAAGGACTCAAACCCTGTCATGTAATACATGAAATATTTTTTATCTCCCCACTATCTCAGGAAAGCATTATCTAGAGCTTCAATCCCAACAATAGATCCAGGGACCAATCCCCTAAACCATTTCCTCACCTCACCATCAAGGATCTGGATGAAGACTCTCATCCAAACATCTTCATTTTCAATGTTCAGGTTGTCTTCATAACTGTAGAAGGTGGAAAGGTGTTCTTCAACAGTTATGTCCTCTTCTCTAGTGAATTTAGGCATATATTTCAAGTAATCTCCAGGAGGGAGAGGATTCATGGGCTGAGGTAGGATTAAGGGGGCATATCTGGTAGCCACTATGGCATCCATTTTGTTTACAGTGGGATTAGCACCCACCATAGAGACAATAGGTGTAGGAGAACCAAGAGGAGATGAAATTCAAACTCAAAAAACAAGAATTGAGCTTACAAGAAGGAAGGGGAATATCAGGGAATTTGGAGAACAAGCTTGAGGGCTAAAAGGAATAGAAGTTTCCCTTTCTTCGACAACAATAGTAATAGGAGAAGGGGTGGTAAAACCTGGGGTAGGAAAATATTCTGAGGTGTTGGGCTTGAAACAGGGTACAACCTCAGGAGAAAGGGGAGTGACAACGCTCTCTCCCTCAAATCCAAGACTAGGAGGGGACAACTTAGTAGGAACACTCCCAAACTTTAAATTTCTCGAAACTCCAACAGAGGGTATAACAAGAAAGTGAGAAGCAACTTGTTATCACTGAAATTTCGTCCGCACGTGACGACAAGAACTCAACATTGTCAAAACAACAATGAAGTCGTTCAGGGCCCTGAATTAATCTTACAGCATTCAAAAAGGTCAAAAACTATACAAAGTAGTGAAAAATTGAAGAGCGCTTTACAGAAGTTGGGCATGCGCACACATGCGCGGAACATAAACGTAACATGCACGCATACATGCACGATGTGCGACTATTAGCGCAAAAAGCCACGCACCTGCTAAACGACGCATTTATTGAAATGGTCGGCCTCCCAACCACTTATGGATCAGCTCCCAAGCCGATTTGACTCTCAAATATGAGCTAAATCCGCATGGTAGGCTGGTCAAAGACCTAATAATGCCCTAAATGGCCTCTTTTCACACTACAAGGCAGTTACACAAAAGCACAAAGAAATGCTATAAAAAGCCATGAATGCACCTCATTTTCTCAAGGAATTTCATGTAATGTTATGCTTCCTATATTGTTTTAAGGAATCACTCCTTGACAAGAGCACTTTGGCATCATTTCATTGAGCAATCCACCTCTCCATTGAGTGGATTTACAAAGGAGTTCTTTCATAATCATTTTCATTTCTCTTGTTGTAAGGAGAGCAAGCTTGTGAGGGTCCAAGAGCCTTCCCTTGGAGGAAGAAGGGACTCATAGTCCCCTTTCTTCTTGGTGCTTTGATTTCATCAATAGATCAGCCTAAAAACATTGGTGACATTGGTAGTTTTGTCCTTGTTATCTCTATATTTCCATGCTTATAATTTTAGTTTGTATTAGTTTAATTCTTGCTTATATTTTTGTTTTTCTTTCTCTAACTCTTTCCTCTACAGCTATCCTGCCTAGCAAGACCGAACTGGGCATGCAAGCACCTCTTATTTGTTCATGAAGGTGACAAAAAGGGTGCAAACAGATTGGCGACCATACTGGGGATAAGGTATCAATTCCTGCCTCATTTGGGTTTATTTTTCTCTTCTTTTAGTTTGATTAACTTGCAGGTGCATAAACCGGCCTAGGTCGACCTGTCAACCATTCAATTCAAGGGAGAATTGAGAGAAATCCATCCGAGTTTTCTTTCTCGGCCGTTTGTCACAGGTGCGCGAGTATTTTACCCCACATACGTGCATCGTGCGCGCATGCGCTTTACTAACAACCATTCTCTGCACGCATGCACTTTTTGTCTCAACTTTGTTCACTCTCCTACGCTCTGTGCACCTCTGTCTGCACTAGGGGCCACGCATTTGAGTAAAATTTCACATTGTAAGTTGATTGGGATGTGGGGAAGGCCATTGGCCCTCTTAAAAATGATGTTAAGCATGCTCTAAACACTGCACCACACTTAGTCCCCTCATCATATAAAGGGGTTAGTCAAACACACATAGGCACTTAGGAGGATAAAAATCAATTTCTCTTCTTTGCTTTTTTCCACATGGATGGCTTGTTTTGACTTACAAAATAAGGTGGTAATTATTTTTAATCACATATAAAATTACATTTGGGACTAGAAGCTGAATTGCAATCGCTTAGTATTCTCTTCTCTCGTGCTTTCAAGCGACCTTGAGAATTAGAACAAGATTGTGAAACAATTTCATCTCCCTTAAACAAAGTTTACAACCTTTAGGAGAGGACAATGACCCTTCTTGGGACCCCTCTTAGTTTTCTTTTTCAAACATATCTTAAATTTGTAACGGGCCCATACATGCCCACATATCACAAAGATAGGATAGTGTTTGAATTTCTTCTTTCTTAGATCAAAACACTAGGGAAGTTTAAAGGTTTGTAACGGGCCCATACATGCCCACATGTTCAATCTAGGATAGTTTCAAGATTTCTTAGATTACATCACCATAGTGAGTTAAAGGATAGTAACGGATCCACATGTCCACATGCTAGCTTTCTAGGGCTTTTGAATTACGCAAGGTTATACCAAAGGCACTTAGTTAATTAGTTAATCAAACTCTTGTAAGGACCAAGCGAAGTCCACATGTAGCAAGGTGACATCTAATTCACTAAAAATTGGCACATTTTCACTCACACACAAAAGTCACTTTTCACTCACATAGCTTCTTCTCGAAATGTGGAGGTCAAAATAAGTTTCCTCCAAAGGGATTCCGAAAGTACCCCATCTTTTCTTGACAAGACTATCCACTCCCATTGTTAACTCAACGAGGTTGGTTTGCACCCCCAACCTCCCAAAACAACTACACCTAAAATCTTTCTAAAAAATCACTAATTTTTCCTCCACAGGAGGTACCAAAAGAATTTTTTTAGTCTAGGTAAGATTTCGGGGATAGGCATCCAAATAAATCCCCATTATCCGGTTCTTACATTGTCAAAACATAGAGGTTGTCAAATAGGGAACTTAAAAATCCTCCAAGTCAAGTGTTCAAATCACCATAAGGCAGGGAGATACCCGTGAAGGGTTGAAGGCTGAGGTCCGGTTGTTCTGTGCGTCCCCCCTTGAGGCACCCACCTTTTGGACGGGATCCAATCCGTGACCCATTTCTTAGGTCGAAAATCTAAATGCCGAACTTTGACCGAGGTACCTAGTGACCAACTTTAGGACATCTACCCAGGTGGCAATTGTGGGCTGCAATTGCACCTTGATTGGATTTTGTGCGGCTATTGGGAAATATTGCCATCTCTTTCAGGATATGCCCCCTCTACCCCTCATTATAACCAATTGTTTCATCCTTCACTAGTCTCTCCTCTGGTGACTTCAGACCCCACTGTTGAGAACTATTGGAAGGTACAGTGCTATTTGATAGGAAGGACGTTATGTCTTCTAGGACACGAGCATTTTATTTCTTTTGATTCCCCCATGTGGACAAAACCCACTTACCCATATATATGCTTCTTTCTCATTTTATGTATGATGCACATCTGATTACAGTTTGATTTGGATATATATATCGTGTAAACATTTAAATGCAAAGCCTCTTGGTTCTATATTATTCTCACCACCTATTGCACACATTCACACAGTTAGTCTGACATCATAGGGGAACCACAGAACCCCCGTCATTCACGACGCTTGCTCAATCTCCCTCCTATCTTAGGGGGAGTATCTGGTCATGCCCTCTCATTGAAACCTCCTTAACATACTCCTGTGAGTGCTACTATCTTAGGATCAACTTTTCTTGGTTCTACATTACTTGGGTCAACTTCCCAAAGTCATCCGTCCACTCACTCTCCTTTTCACGGAAGCGGGGGACCCACTTCCTCTCAAGGAGAGAGCACCAACCCACCTAGTCCCCATCAAGGGTTAGGTTCACAACACACTATGGCCGGAGATAACCCTCCCACCCCACTACAGATGCCATATTTGGCCTCTCTCAACATACCGGATCTCACTAAACTCACCAATGATCCTATATTGCATGACGCCACATGGCCTGCAATGCCAACAAAACTTCCTTCAGACATACCAAAGTTTGAAGGGAAGGTGGGGGATGACCCCGCCAACCATGTCATGACCTTTCATCTATGGTGCTCTTCGAATATCATTATGGATGATTCCATCAGACTGCGATTATTTCAACGCACACTCACTGGCCCCTCGGCCAAATGGTATGTCGAAGAAAAATCAGGGTCCCACGCGACCTTTGAGTCATTGGCCAAAGCATTCTTGATCTTCTTCCAATTACCCATCCGCCATGACAATGGTCTAGAACTACTGTCTAACTTCAAACAAACCTCAACCACACACATCGCTGACCACATTCATGAGTGGCGTAGGCGACGTAGTTTGTGTAAAGAAGAAACCACCAAGCAACAATGTCTCGACTGGTTTCTTAGATCGCTTGTCTCTCTCCTTGGAAAGGATGTAGCTTCTACCTTCCCTCAATCCGAAGAGGAAGCAATCAGCAAGGCCCAACAGTACGACCTTATTTATGCACAGTCAGGGTACTTATACACGATACTTCCTGATCTTCCAAAACCTGTGCCATTTGGCCAAGACAAACCTGGGATGTCTCACTCCACAGACGGACTAATAGGTGCCACCACACACCACGGTCCACAACCCCAACCACCACCGATGTATGGAACACCTCAATACTCGTCGACATATGGGGGCACTCCTTATTACCCCCCACCCCCTTATCAACAACCATACCCTGTTGCTATACCTCTACCCATCAGTGGACCACCGTCGGCACCTCCCATACATCCACCTATTCCCACAAACAGTGGTACTCCCTCAACATCCGCGTATAGTACTAGTGAAAGCACTACGCCTTCCTATGTACCTTATGGATCGGTACCACCACAAAATCCATACTTCCCATTTCCTGGTCCTCAACAACCCATGGCTCCCCCACATCCACATGCAGGGGTAAATTTTGTTCAACCTTCTGCTTCTCAACAATACCAAAATTTTGAACAGTTGAATACAGCCAACCCAACTCATTCATCGAACAATACCAAGAAGAAAGGACGGAACAGGAATAACAACAACCCCGGTCAAGGCGGGAATCAACCCCTACAACACCAACCACCTGGGGGAAACGAGAACCAAGGGAACCAAAACCCCCAAGGGGGCAATAATAACAAATGCCAAGGGAGGAATAATGTCAAAACCATCTTCCCTTGTGCCCTTTGTGGTGAGTTCGGCCATTACACTCACCATTGCCCCTAGATCGCTAATTTCAAATGACTGAAAGATTCTGGTAGTCTTCCCCATTCTCCTGCACAAACCGCCCCTCAGCAGGCACCACAACAATACATGCAGCAACCCCCTCCTGTCGTGCTGCAAAATCCTATTCCACATCAAGGTGTGATAAACACCCAACAAGACACACAACATCCCCCACCTCAAGTGGGACAATACCACAACCCCAAAAATCCAACAGAGCGTACAATTCTCCTCACCAGTGAAGAAGAAATCCTTCTGCAAACGCGTAATCGTCAGTATCATACACCCACTGAGTCTACTCCCATATCTCCAGAGACAAACCCTACACCAACGGGACCCCCATTGATGATCCCTCTCCCTTCCGACGAACCACCACTACGCATCCCTCGCATCCCTTTGCGCAGGAATGTTCACAACCTATAGGCTAGGGCAGCTCATAACTATAGCTTGGTAGATGACTTAGCACAATCCCCGGATGCCATGTCAGTCTTGAAAGTCCTCCAGACTTGTCCTACGTAGAGGAAATATCTACTTTCTGCCTTGGTGACAGTTGACCCTGCAGATACTCGACTCATCACCTTCGATCTCGATAGCGGAGAACCTCGTCTTCCCGCCTTGATCACTTTTCAAATACCAAAAAAAATACAGAACATCACAGTTCATCGGTGTATCATCGATGAAGGTGCCTCTACGTGCATCATGTCCAAAAAAGTATGGCAGAAACTTGGTTCCCTGGAACTCATACCCTATGCCATCACATTATGAGATTATGATGGATGACCATCCTCTCCTGAAGGGCTCTTCCAAAATGTCCCTGTTGAACTCAGGGGCAAGACTATTCTCATTGATATAGAAGTTATCGACGCCCCACTCGATTATAATATCCTGTTTGGCCGTAGCTACATGTACGCTATGAAGGCAGTACCATATTCCATCTTTCGGACAATGATGTTCCCCCACAATGGGAAGATTGTGACCATCGACCAAGTCTCACATTATGAGCCTAACCCATCTGCCAACCTCGATAAAATTCTTCCTCTCATCCACACCAACCAAGATGCATATCCACTCATAGATATGGGTCCTGGGATTTTCAAAGATCCATCCTTGTTAGGGACATACCACGGAGCACCACCACTCCTTCATCCTACTAATCAGGTATGTGTCATATCCTCTAACGAAACTCACATGGAGGATGCTCTTCCTCCTCAGGAGGCTTCATTCATTCCTAACGTCTCAATATTCGTAGAACCACCTCTGTCGGAGCCTCCTGTGCACTCATCGACCTCAACAGTCCATGAGTCCACATCCCCTCAAGGGCCTAGTCCCGTTTGGGAGACATTCCCCCAACCCCTAACCTAAATTCCCTTCTTTTACCCTCCACCAGGTATCGAATCTTTTCAGGTAGCCACAATGCTCACACTACCGAATATGGTGTTAGCAATCCCCGTTTCATATCTACACCCACCAGAGATGGTCCCTCGACCATCCCTTCCTCCACAGGAAGGAATTCCCATGGCAATCCCCATCCTTACCCCCAACACCCCCCTACTCACTACCCCCCCTGATACAGTTGGGGGTAGGAGAAAGAAGAAAGAGCCCACCTCTCCACTTCCTCCACGCATCCCACCACCTTGTGCATTATGTGAGAAAGAGGGCCACCAAACCAACAATTGCCCATCACTACCTGAATTACGAAATTTGATCCCTCCCAAACAAACTTCCACAACACCCGTCACTACTGCTAATACCACCAACCCTTCGAGTAGTAAAGGGTTGAGGACCAAATACGCTTGTGCTATCTGTTCAGAGTATGGACACTACACTCATCATTGCCCAAAACTGCCACGCTTTCGACAGACATTGGCCGCCGTACGCCAGAACTTCCAAAACAACCCACACCCTGCTACATCCTCTTCAACAAATATCACTGAAATTCGCTATGTCACCACCTCAATCAATGAACGTATGAGATTCCCTTTCTCTCTCTGCGATTCATTAGCTCATTTCACATACCAGTATCCTATGATCCTTGCATACAGGCAACGTCAATTGGCCCTGCTTCACCAACCTACAGGGGCGACAATTTCCATTACCTTGTCACTAGAGGATCTTCAAGTCATTTCTCCCGAGTCCGAGGCACTCCCAACGCCTCCATGGTTCTTAAGTGATGTCTCTGAGGATTCACCCCGCAACCCCCCCAACTCTCCTGCTCATTCCCATACAGAGACTCTCCACCCAAACACTACGGGTACCCCTCAGTACTTCAATATATGGTTTATGTCGAGTGAACACTCCCCATCTCCTAATATTGTTCCCCCTGCTTCTCCATCAGGGGGAAATCACACTATCACTAAGATCACTCCTCATGATCCTTTGTATTCCCAACATTTCCAATGCGATGAGGAAATACTCGAAGAGCTAAGCCACCCAGACTCACCCTAGGATGCGCTACATCACCGCGCACTCTTCTCTCCACAGGAAGCCCCCATGCCTCCTAACCAAAACCCCATTTACACAATTGAAACCAAAGATTTTATCCCATCCGGGCCTAGTGATTGGTTCAACAATCCCATTCCTACCCCTGATGCATTTGAAGAAGGCAACATGGCCAACATTTCCCCCACCATTAAAATCGACATTTCCATTAAAAATGGAATCATCGAAGAAATCACCATTGGAGATGCTTGCACTCCTCAGGAAATCACTGCATATAAAGCCCTCTTCCAGGAGTACAGGGATATTTTCGCCTGTTCATACATGGAAATGCCTGGCCTCGATCCCTCTATTGTCGAACATCGCATCGACACCTAGCCCGACATCACACCATCTCGCCAGAAACAGCGACCGCTACACCCAACCAAAGCTGCGGCTATCAAAGACAAAATTGACAAATTATGCGCTACCGGGTTTATTTACCCCATCGCTTATACTTCATGGGTTTCCAACCCTGTATGCATCGACAAAAAATAGGGCACTATCCACGTTTGCACAGACTTTCGCGATCTCAATAACGCATGTCCCAAATACAACTTTCCAACGCCTTTCATCGATCAAATCATTGAAGAATGCGTCGGCCACGAGGCTCTCTCCTTTATGGATGGATTCTCTGGCTATAACCAAATCCAAATCCACCCAGCCGATCAGTATAAAACCGCATTCATTACCCCGTGGGGTACCTTTTCATATCGTGTCATACCTTTCGGCTTAAAGAATGCTGACGCAACCTTCCAGCGGGCGATGACATACATCTTCCATGATCTAGCTAAAATCATCCTTGCCTACTTGGATGACCTCACAGCTCGATCCAAAAAGTGCACCCATCATCTTGATGATTTACGAATTATCTTTCAACGGTATCGTCAGTACAACATCCGCTTGAATCCTCTCAAGTGTGTGTTCTGTGTTACCGCAGGGTGCCTCCTCGGTTTTATTGTTTCCCAAAGCGGTATTACTGTGGACGCCCTTAAAGTCCAAGCTATCACCGAAATTCCACCTCCCCAGAATTTACGACAACTTCAAAGTCTACAGGGCAAAGCTAACTTTCTCAGACACTTTGTTCCTGATTATGCCATATGCGCACACAGTTTCCTTCGCTTACTATGTCATGACATCCCATTTCACTAGGACGACCATGCCCAACAGTCATTTGATGATCTTAAAACAACGCTTTCAAATGCACATTTAATTAGTGCACCTGACTATAATTGTGACTACATTCTCTACGTATCAGCATCAGATGTATCAGTAGCCAGCATCCTCATCCAGCTCAGAGATGACAATCATGAACATGTCATTTACTACATTAGTAAGAACCTCTCAAGCCCACCCTTGAAGTATAAACATGAAGAGAAACTTGCTCTTGCAGTTGTCCTCGCAGTCCAGAAACTGCGCCATTACATCTTGCTTCGCACCACAAAGGTCGTCGCAGATTCCAACCCTATGCAGTACTTGCTCAGCCGTCGGCAATTTAACGGAAAGATCGCTCGATGGATCATTATCCTTCATGAGTACAACCTCGAGTTCTCAACACCTAAGAGTAAGAAGGCCCTCGTTCTCGCCGAACTTGTTACGGCCCTTCCTTGTAACACCGCCAGTACCCCCGTCAACACCGACTTTCCTGATGGACATCTCTTTTACATCACTTCAGATGATCCTTGGTATGGCGACCTCCTCGTCTACCTACAAACTCAAAAGTTAGGTAACCACCTTTCACGATATGATCGTCGATGTATTCTCCATCAGGCCCCCCGCTATCTCCTCATCGGAGACATCCTATACCAGTGGGGCATCGACACTATTCTTCGTCGATGCCTGACTATTGACGAAGCCGATAGAGTCTTAAACGACTTCCACAACGGCGCATGTGGGGGCCATATTTCGAGTATATCCACTGCTCAAAAGATTATCCGAGCCAGTTACTTTTGGCCTACCTTGTTTCATGATTGCATTCATGCCATGAAACGTTGTGAGCAATGTCAGCTCTATGCCAACAAAGCCTGCGCTCCCCCCACTCTTCTTCACCTTGTCATTATTGCCGGCCCTTTTTTTAAATGGGGCATCGACTTTATGACTTGTAATCCCCCCTCCAACAATGGTCACAAATACATCATTGTCGCCGTTGACTACTTCACCAAATGGGCCGAAGCTATGCCCACTTTCAACAACACCGCTGACAATGCATCACGCTTTTTCTTTAATCATGTCATATCCCATTTTGGCGTACCACTCCAAATCATTTCCGATCATGGGAAACACTTCTAGAATGAGATATTCGTCGAACTCTCATCTCGGTTAGGCTTCTCTCACGAGTTTTCTTCACCATATTACCCTCAGTCAAATGGATAGGTCGAGGTAGTGAACAAAGTCCTCAAGACCATGTTACAATGCATGGTTAATAAACATAAAACCAATTGGCATCATATGTTATTTTCTATTCTATGGGATTATCGAATGGCGGTAAAAACCACTACTGGTTTTACACCATTCCATTTAGTCCATGGGGTCGAGGAAACTCTTCCCATAGAGTGCGAAATTCCCACCTTACGCACCGCAATTGAGCTATTACCCGACACTGCTCCAATGGAGTAGCTCTTGCTGAACTTGGAGTCTCTGGATGAAGATCATCGATCTTCCTTACAGAACAATGAGGCAGCTAAAAAATGATCGAAGGCTACCTTTGTTCGCCATGTCAACCTTCGATCATTTCGCAAAGGTGACCTAGTCCTGGCTTATAATATCGCTCACGATACCTTTGGCCACGACAAGTTCGAATCACTTTTGCATGGCCCTTACATCATCCAACATTGCCTCACTAAAGACGCATACATCCTGGCCTCTCCCGAAGGCCTCTCTCTCAAGGAACCCGTCAATGGGTTGTATCTCAAGAAATTTTATGCTTAAACGTAGTCATTCTACTTTAGGTTATTTCTTTTTTTTCTAGCATTTTTTAATCTTTTTTCCTCCCCTCTCATCTAAAAATATCATTTGTGCTATTGACAGATGCTTCCTCCACCAGCCTACCACATTGGTTTCACCGACGGCGCCATCCGTTGGACACAAAATCTCGCTTCGGCTGCTTGGGCTCTCTACACCCCCTCACATGAACTGCTACACTCAAGCGGCATATGTTTGGGGCCAGCAACCAACAACCAAGCCGAATACACTGCTTTCATTGGCCTCCTGGCCGACACCCAACATCATCATATTCGTCACCTTAGCATCTTCCTCGACTCTCAACTAGTAGTTCTCCAGCTCAACAATGTATATCGTGTATGCGATCCATGCCTCTTTTGCAAATACCTGCAGGTTAGACTTTTATCTCGACATTTTGATTCCATTACATTTACACACATTCCAAGACAATTGAATCAAACAATAGATAAAATAGCTACATGGTGTTAGATTGGCATATATCACATCACACTACACATACATAAACATATCATGAAACACTCTCACAACATATATATAGAATGGACGTACTCAACTCATCAGAAAAAAACAACATGTAGACAACATCAGGATCTCAAAAAGGTATACTCATGTATATATATATAAAGGCCCATCAGGCCATCCAAATGTTTACATACAAAAAATACATGTATCTGCAGGCCAACACCACACCTTGGTACAAAAAATCGGCTCACCAGCCTATATACAACAAAATCATACACATCACGGTGCCTCTATCACACCACTACCTACTCCTCCCTCAGGAGTAGGTGGCGAACCACCACCACCTGCCCCAGGTGGTGGTGGACCACCCACAGGACCCTCCTTCCCTAGCGGCAGGCATCCACTCGTCATCGTAGCAAGCACTGCTGCTTGCCGCACTATGGCCCGCCATGGTGGCGACACCCCCACACACTACTCCAGGAAGATCTCATCGTGGATACGTGTCCACATGCCCTCAGGCACATCCTGCAACAACGTCTCCATACGACGACGTATGTCATCAAAGTCCACTCCGGATGCCGCTGGAGGAGCGTGTGATGGCCCCGCACCAGGGTCATCAAACTGGCGCCGCCTTGCTGCCCTCTCAGGCTTTGCTGGTCTCCCCACGACATCCTCCCACCATCGCCTCTCTCCCTGCAGTCGTCTCTCCGGATCTTGCTGAGCTTGCGCTCGCTACATCTCCACATCACTCCCGCGAGGTGCCATATCTGCACATGAAAACAACAACAACAAAATATCGTATCAGCATCTATATCATATATGGATTGCTATATCACAAAACAATATACATCAAAACATGCACACCAAATACTGAACATACCTCGATGGTCAAAAGCCTCCCCTGGAGGCAGCACCATGTCCAGGTCACCTCGGAAGTCCACCCCAGCATAGGGGTACCGAAGTACTACTTGCAGCATCTTCCGCCATATCCGTGCTGCCTCTACCGAAAAGAAGTGGCCACCTTCACCACCACCATGGAGAACTAAAACTGTGGACCACCACCTCAACCGAGGCTCTCACGCCCCCGACATCTCCAATAGAACCCTCAGGTGCAACATCGACACCCTCTCTAAGAACCAGGCCACTAAGATGGACTCGAAGGCAAACTCTCCTCCACCAGTAGACCGACAGTGATCCAACTGTGCCACCATCCTAGCATGAAGTGTCAGCCCCTAAGCGAACCGCTTGCTAGCCAACACTCTCTCCAGCACCAACAACTGGCCACCACTAATCCGTTGGGTCACAAATGACCCATATAACCGAACAATCATCGCCGCTATACAACGATGTGCCAGGGAGTCTATCGCACTGATTCTCACCACCGTCCCGGACATGAAATCCTGACCTGAGCAATATCTCTGGCCTACCTCGGGAAGTGAAGTAGTCCTTGGAATCACCGGCTCCGCCGGTAGGGGCATTCCCTGAAAGGGGAGCCCAGTCAAAAAATAAATATCCTCCACCGCCGTGATGGGGATCTGCTCTCCTTGCACAAGGAAGCATTGTAGCTCCGGACTCCACATCTGGAGAAGGAACTGTAGTAGATACTCCTGTGCCCATATCAACGGGCAGTCAAAGAACTTTAGCAACCCACAGGTTGCCAAAGTTGCACGTACACCAGGGTCCTCAATAGCCACGACGTCTCGCAGCTGGGCCCAGTCTCGCTCTCGCCACCGCAATGGAATCGTCACCACCATCCACCTGCAGACAACACAGAGTCCTATATCATCTCAAGAAACTATCAAACAGCATAAAAAGACTCATTTTTTACCCTTCAACCTTGCCTCCTAGGCGCGGTTTTTTTACCTACAGGCGCGCACACATGCGCGCCTGTTCATTACACAGGTGCGCATATATGCACGCCTGTACACTGCATAGGTGCGCATCAGTGCACACCTTTTTTCTTCACAGGCACACCCTTACGCACGCCTGTTCACCATACAGGCGCACGCTGATGTGCGCCTATCAACCCCACAGGCGCACACAAATGCGCGCCTGTTCAACTCACAGGCGCGCTCTTGGGCGTGCCTTAAATTCTCTCTCTTGTGCACACATGCGCGTATATTCAGTGACAAGGCATGCACTTATGCGCACCTTTCACCGAATCGCCCGTGCATGTGGGGCCCACACCCCCTAAAAACCCCCTAAATACTCCTGTACGACCCTCCATACCAACCCTGCCCAAAAATTGAAAACCTATTTCTATGCAGGATGATCAGACCACTAACCTGACACTCGCAACTCCTCAAACGGATGCCTCGTCCTCCCCCAATCTCCAAATCTCCTCTGAAACTGCTAGTCCACTCACTATTGCAGTAGGTACAAATGAGGTGGCAATGTGGGCCCTACAACTATATATAGGCCTTTTTCCAAACTTCCACTCACCATTCCAGGAGCCCAAGGTGTCCATTTTTCAAACCGTCTTCAGCCACGGGATCAGCATTCCGTCACCTACATCACAGCAGTCCCTGGGTCTCTTTTCATCATGAGCCCCCAGGGCGCCTTTTTTCATATCATGGTCAGGTATGCACGCGCATAGTCACATTTATCAAATACATGCTCATATCTTTGATTCTCTTCAGATATTGTTCACTTTGGGTATTTGGTTGTCATGTGTGCAGGTACTTGATCATCATTCATCAACACCACCCCTTCAGGTATATACTCAGCACTGGCATGTAGTCTTTCCCACTGTCTCGCGTTTACATTTCTAGTCACACCCTCTGATGTTGGCCTCTAAGATCCCCATTCCCGGCTCTGCAGTACCCACGCCTCCATTTTCACCTTTGGTACTGTCACTCGGTAGCATTCTCACCCACATGAGTTGTCCCATTCATAGCATCTTTTGGCACTTTTGACACTCATGTTGTTCATCATTACCCTTTAGGGATGGGAGTCCCAATAGTCTTTCATCATGTCGCGAATTAACCACATACTTCTTCTCCTCATTTTGCTAAGATTTCCCACACGGACTCCCAGATCATCTCTTTACGGTTCTATTTTTCACTTGCACCTCCGCAGTATCATGAACCCTCCATTTCATCCACAATCAGTTTGCCCATCTGTGAACCTATCCTCATTTCACCTACCTCATACATAAACTCACCAATGGGGACCCCACCCTTCATCAGTTTCCCAAGAACAATCTTCCCTCCCTGGGGCACTCATTTCACACTGGGGCACCCGTTTCTGTATTTGTACATTTCTCCCCAAAATTATTCGTTATTTATTGTACAAACGCCTTTATTTTCAGTCTTTACATTTTATTTTGTCGTCACCGTTGGCGACTTGCTTTCTTTTGGCCACATGCAACCCATGTCACCCTTGGTTGGAGCATTACTTATCATCTACCCTTGCCAGCATCGTCCATATCTTCAGAGAACCCCATAGGTCACTTACCTCAACTCTCTGAATTTGTTTACCTTGTCCTGCCTCTGGCACAACTTATCACCGGTCTTGTCGTCCTCCTGACACTCGACCTTGTTCCACGGTTGTGACCACTCTTTATCCCATAAATCCTCCAACCAAGGGCAATCTTGAGTCTTCCCATTTCTTGACTTCGTCCATGTACCTCTGCCACTTCCTCACTTTAGTAGATTCCACAAAGCCCTTTGCTTCTGGGAGTCGCGTTCCCCTTTTGTAGACATCAACACAATTTTCTGGAAGGGCAACAGTATCTTGATTCTCATTCTCCATTCAATGAGAGATCTCGGATGACACAGGGTGAAACACCATTACTCCCTACTGTCGTTGGCCCCCATAACATTCGACGCCAACTCTTTCTCATGTTATGGTGGGTCTTACTTTGTGACTATTGCAGTTATTTTTATCATTTGCCGAAGACCTATGAATTTGGTAGGGCCATCAATGCCCGCATTATTGCCGATACTTATTACCGCGATCATTGCCTATTATTCAGAGTATGTTCCTTTGCAGAATTGTCTTCTTCCTTTATCATCATCGCCCCTGAGGGCGCTGCAGTTGTCTACACCAACATTTCAGTCATCTTTTTTCAGAGTTACATAACACGAGCATGGGGCATGCCTGCCTCATTTGTACACAATTGTATATTTTACGCACCTTATGGAAGGTCGGGTTCTACCGGTTCCTTTCTCCTCCAAAGGATTACTCTCACCGATCCCACTATTTCTCTCTCTTACAACAACATTCTCAGTAGAAGAAACATTGATGGATTTCGACTATATGTATGCTCCTAACCTCATCCATCAGGGGGCATTTGTTATCACTGAAATTTCATCCGCACGTGACGACAAGAACTCAGCATTGTCAAAATAGCAATGAAGTCATTCAGGGCCTTGAATTAATCTTACAACATTCAAAAAGGTCAAAAACTATACAAAGTAGTAAAAAATTGAAGAGCGCTTTATAGAAGTTGGGCGCGCACGCACATGCACGGAACAGAAACGTACCATGCACGCATACGCGCACGATGCACGACTGTTAGCGCAAAAATCCACGCACCTGCTAAACGACGCATTTATTGAAATGGTCGGCCTCCCAACCACTTATGGATCAGATCCCAAGCCGATTTGACCCTCAAATTGGAGCTGAATCCGCATGGTAGGCTGGTTAAATACCTAATAATTCCCTAAATGGCCTCTTTTCACACTACAAGGCAGTTACACAAAATCCCAAAGCAATGCTATAAAAAGCCATGAATGCACCTCATTTTCTCAAGGAATTTCATGTAATGTTATGTTTCCTATATTGTTTTAAGGACTCACTCCTTGACAAGAGAACTTTGGCATCATTTCATTGAGCAATCCACCTCTCCATTGAGTGTATTTGCAAAGGAGTTCTTTCATCATCATTTTCATTTTTCTTGTTGTAAGGAGAGCAAGCTTGTGAGGGTCCAAGAGCCTTCCCTTGGAGGAAGAAGGGACTCATAGTCCCCTTTCTTCTTGGTGCTTTGATTTCATCAATAGATCAACCTAAAAACATTGGTGACATTGGTCTTTTTGTCCTTGTTATCTCTATATTTCCATGCTTATAATTTTAGTTTGTATTAGTTTAATTCTTGCTTATATTTTTGTTTTTCTTTCTCTAACTGTTTCCTCTACAGCTGTCCTACCCAGCAAGACCCAACTGGGCATGCAATCACCTCTTATTTTTTCACCAAGGTGACGAAAAGGGTGCAAACACAACTATTGGAATTTCTATAAGGGGACAGTGAAAATCATCAGAAATACCTGGTTCAGCAGTAGGAGCTCCTTCTTTGAGGGCCTTTCCCTTTCTGATAATCTTCTTTGGATCAGTTTCAGGTAGTGCTAAAGGAAGATGAGGAGAAGACCTTGTATGCCTGCCTCTAGAAGCCACAGCTAAACTAGTGGAGTCGCCTGTGGGTTCACATCAATGGAGTCACCACAATGGAGTCGCTTCAGTGGAGTCTCCAAGTGCACATTAGCAATCTCAATAGTTATGATATATGATGCACCTTCATAATCAATTAATCTTTGTCATTCAATCTCGGGGAAAATATTCAACTTCGTCCCTAACAATGACACCATAAATGTTAGCGTCAGAAGTCATTCCTGGATTGTTGCAGGAGAAGAGCCCAATGCCCATCAGTTTTATGTCACAAATAATTTAATGGGGGTGGTTGAATGGATAGAGACCTAGGAAGATATCTCTTTAACTCAGAAAACTAGGAATGGCATGCAAGAACAGGTGAGGTCTTGATCTAACTTTCGTCAGTAGGTTGAGTATAAATTGAGAAAATGGAAGACTTAGTAGGAGAAGTGAACAAGACTTCTCTGGGCATCAGACCTTCCAACAGCTTGATGAGGAAAAACTCAAAAGAAAAGATCCTCTTGGTTCAGTGTTTTACGGAACTAAAAGGTGACTTGACTGGATCCTCCAATTCCAAGTCATTCAATGCTGAGAAAAATATAAGAATTGATTAGAAACGGTGCAACTATCACAGTGATCAAACATACTTCATCCTATAACATCACAACTCGACTGGATCGTCAAATTCTGAGCTGTTCTAACACAGTGTTAACAGAGAGATGGAAAGAGGCTGACATTCATTAGACAAGAAGTCTCAAGTGCCAATACATAACTAGAGCAACCCGTGCTTCATCAAAACTTTACAATCGGGATCCTAGCTCAACCATCGACCTTTACAAAAAAGGCAAAACTGCCTACATATACTCAAATCCAACAACAACAACAAGATCGAGTCACTGCATTGAAAATGTTACGTCTGCATGTGTACTGGTAGACTGCACATGTAGTCCCTAGGTAGTGGTGCACTTATGTTAGACGCAATCATTCTCATGGAAACTCTGCGGACGAATAGACAAGCCTTTAATCCAATGTCGGACCTTCCACTCATGGTGGAGACAACGTCTAACCACCACCAAAAACCTTAATAACTGCTTCCTTGGGATCGGGAATGACCCCAGTCAGCTCTGTACCTTTGGGACGTGGAGGCATATTCATGCTGCCACCTGGATCTGCTAAATGGCTTCATGGAAAGACGTGGAGGTGGACGCGAGGACTAAGGCATCAGACGGGAAACTATGAATGAGCAATGACCAGGTAGGGATGATTTGGCATGCATGGTGTGGAAGTACGAAGAGGAGAGGCTAGGTGGATAGATGTGGCATGCGTACTGCACTAGCACAGAACAACAATGAGGTGGCATGAGGTGAGGGGAAACAACGACTGTGGAGGTGACAGGGGTGAGACACATGACAAGGGGTAGGAAGGTGATAGGTGAAGGGAGGAAAGATGGTGGGATGTGATAGGTCGAGGGAGAGGACATGTCAATATGATGAGAATGACGTGGAAGGGAGAGGAACAAGTGTCGAAAGATAAAAGGGGGTGAAAGGGAACGGGTTATTCCATGAGGGTGAGTGGAAGAAAAATGGTAGGAGGAGAGGGAGGTGGTAAGTGGTTTGGAAGTGGTGGGGGCTGTCGTAAGGAGGATGCACCATGATAGCAGGGGGCGCCGCATTGGAAAGCCGCCCATATTGGGGACATTTCTTCCCAAAGGGAACATTTCTTCTAGGAAAATACCCCATACTTGATTATGTGCTAACATATTCCATGATCTTACATGCTCTATATGATTGGCTATTTAAAGGAGATATCAAACTATAAAGAAACCATGAAAATATAGAGGAAATAAAGATTGAGTCACAGAATCATGATTATTCATCACTTCAAGATCCACATAATCAAGGTTTCAAGTTAGCACCAAGGAACTACTTCATTCCAAATATTTATATAAGGAATCTTAATGGTAAAGATCATATAACATGGATATTCCATATGGAGCAACACATTGATCTACACCAAGTGTTGGGATTACAAAAGGTACCTATTACATCTTTGTATTTAGAAAATGATCAATTTCTTTGGTATCGATGACTTTGTGAAAGAAAAAATAATTATATTATCTCTTGGTCCACATTACGGATGAATAGATATCACAATATGGGTATACTAATAGAAATACATTCTTTAGTCAATTGATAAATCTTCGGCAATTATGTAGCACATTCAACAATTCCAAAAGCTCAGTCTCAGGGTAAAGAACATCCCCGAGGATAATTTTTTAGATCTATTTATGGGCACTCTAAGGGAGAACATTCAACATGAGGTGCGTCTATTCAAACCTAAATCCCTAGAGAAAGCTTTTAGTATGGCAAGGAAAGTAGAAAAAAAAATATGGCTACTACAGGGGTGACCTCTAACAACTATAGAGAGAACCATGTTCCCTCTCTTAACCTCAATCAACTGACAAGGTTGACACCTTATAAAATGGATGAAAAAAAATAAAAGGGACTATGTTTCAATTGTGACAACAAGTAAAGTAAGGGGCATAAATGCAATGAGAAGAAATTATTCTACATAGACTATGAAGAGGAAGAAGATCAAGGATTGGAACCATCAAAAGATCCAGATCTAGAAGATACTACTCCAACAATATCTTGTCATGCATTGGATGAAATCAATAGTACTCCACAAACCATCAAGATACAAGGATACATAAAAAATAAAAAGGTAACAATGTTGATTGATTCTAGTAGTACCCATAACTTTATTAATTACAAATTAGCAAAAGATCTCAATTTCTTTGTATATCCAAGGCCAAACTTTCAATTAATGATTGCAAATGGAGGTACCACAAATTGTTCTAGGAAGTTCCATAGTATTAAGCTCAATATGTGGGAGTATTTTTTGGATAGTCCCATGATTTTCATCCAAATGGGTGGTGCTAATGTTGCATTAGGGGTCCAATGGTTACAATCATTGGGAAGAATGGCCTTTAATTTTCAATATATTTTCATGATATTTTCCTCATAAGGTAAGGAAATTGAGCTTAGAGGTATCCAAGGGAAAACCTCTAAGGTGATAAGATATAATAACATGAAAATTATTCAAAAAGGAATACCATGGTGTAATTTCACAATTGTTCTCACTATATGTTCAAACATCTATGTCGTCTACTGCATTAGATATGCAAATAGTTATCAACAATCAATCCAAGGTATTTGGAGAAATTCCTAAGGGTCTTCCACCTGCTCGAGATCATGACCATGCTATTCATTTGCAACAAAGAAATGTACCACCTAAAATTAGTCCTTACATGTATCCTTATGCATAGAAGAATGATATTACACATATGATCCAATAAATGTTAGAGGCCAACATCATTTAACCTAGCCGAAGCTCTTTCTCTTCACCATTGGTGATGGTTAATAAAAATGATGGTTCTTGGCATATGTGTCTATTGAGATTCAACAAGAAGATCCTAGTGAAAATTATGCACCTACACTAGGATGGAGTCTCAGGCTATTTTTAGGTGGAAGTCTATTTTTGGACGATGAGAAAATTCTATTTATAGATGATGTCTATTTATAGATGGCGAGCAAATTCTATTTATAGATGTATGTCGACTATTATTATCCCTTAATAATAGTTGGACAATAAATATTAGTCTATTCTCAATGAGCACTTGGAAATAGTTAAATGAAGTGGAAAATCAGTTAGCTATAGAAAATTCAAGTTCAAAGGTTGACTAGTGGGACATGCAAGTTGAATTAGTTGTAACTGAGTGATTCAAAGTTGTAACAAAGTTGGATGTGTAGTTATGCGAGTTGTGAAGTAGTTTAACTCAATTAAGTGAGTTAAGATCATTTGTACTAGTTGTAACTTAACATACACTAGTGAAAGATCAGTGAATTAATTATTGATTAATTCAAAATCAATGATCTCACATGCAACTAAAGGTTTACCACTGTTAACTATATGCATGTCAGATCTAGTGGAGACCCAATTGAGATAACAGGTGAAAGGGACAGTTTGACTATCAATTGTGACTTTAGTGGGTGAAATCATGCAACCACACACACATTAGATGTGCCAATGAGGAATGCACAACCTAGGCAAGAGGAATTCAAATTCATTGAAGGGATTTCCATCAACAGGGATTGCGCAGAGGAGGCATGTTGTCTGGAAGAAATAAATTAGCACATGAACTTGTCAATTTTTGTATGACAGTGTGAGACAATTGTATATTGTACTGAGAGCTCTTGGATTAGAGTTTTGTATGATATTGTTTCATGATCCATGATATAAACATAATATATGATAGTGGGATTTTTATCTTTATGCTTTCCCAGTAAAAACACGTGTTATGTGTGGTTGATCTTTCTTATTGATATTGCAATTGGCGACCGTGTTTTAAATTCCACAAGAATAGTTGTAGAAGAGATTTTGTATTTAATAGTGGCGTATAATTGTTAGATTAGGAGAATCCAGGCGATACATAATTTGTATTAAAATTTCTACATGGTATCAGAGCGCAGAAAATTGTAGAAGATGAGTTTGTGATTGGATAGAATTCGAATTTGCAGAAAGACTTTCTTGGTGCTTCAACTAATTCAAGATCGAAATGGATTTCAATGGCTTGAGGTTAGATTATGCACTCGAGGGAAGCTCGAACTACATTGCTTGGAAGGATAGGATGGAGGCAGTACTTGAAGACAATGGCTTGAAGGAATTCATTGACAAAAATGTTCCTAAGCCATATGCTACAGACACTGCAAATCTTGATGCATGGAAAAAGAAAGTGGAAAAGGTGAGAAGGATCCTATTGGAGGGAGTACGAGACCACATTGTCTCAAACCTCCATGGGAAAGACACACCATATGAAATGTGGAAGACCTTGAAGGATCTATTCCAAAACATCATCGACCATAGGAAATTGGTGCTCAAAGATAACATCAGGAAGATCAAGATGGAGAAGGGTGACTCCATTCCAAAATATCTCATGAAGTTTGTCCAATGTCGGGATGAGTTGGGGAGTGTGGGAATAATAGTCACTAATGATGATTTGGTGAGCTTGGATCTCCTAGGACTTCCCAAGAATTGGCATAGTTATCAACACTCTATCAATGGAAGGGAAAAATTGTTAGATTGGGAACGACTATGGTCGGATTTGGTGCAGGAGGAGTTCAGGAAGAACACCAGAGATGGCTCTTCATCAAAGCATGATGATGAAGAGGATTTTTCTTTGGCTGCCAAGTAAAGGAAAGGGAAGGGGAAGAAATTCCATTCAAAATCTGATTCTAAAGGAAAAAAGCTAGATTTTTCCAAAGTGAAGTGTTTTTACTATCACGAACATGGGCATCTCGCTACTAACTATCTGCAGAAGAAGAAGAAAAAGAAGGCTGCTAGAGCTGTAGTTGGTGAGGCCCTTGCCTCACAATTTCAACTTGACTTCTCCTTGATCGCATGCATGGCGTCAAGTGCATTGGGATCGGTGTGGTATTTGGATAGTGGCGCTTCCTTCCACATGACGGGAGATAAGGAGCTTTTCAGTGACTTGGAGGAGAAAGATCTCAACATGCATATAGAGATGGGCGACGATGGATGATACAGTGAGACTGGAATTGGTACCATTACCTTTCATAGGGAGTTAGGTAAACCATTTAAACTGAAATATTTTATGCATGTTCCAAGTCTGAAGAAAAACTTGGTCTCAGTCACAATGTTGGAGGACATAGGCTATGACGTTGTTTTCAGCGATTGAAAATATTTCCTGCGACATAAAACAATGGGTCAAGGCAAGAATATAGGGATTCAATTTAAGAATCTCTACAAGCTGTAGGTAGATGGCTATGCTTCCGTGATGGGCAAGGAAGAAAAAGTGGTGAGATGGGATGAGGGAAAATTATGGCACATGTGATTGGGCCATCTTCATCATGGATCCTTGAAAATCATGCAACAAATATCTATTGGAATTCCAATGGGAACACGTTCTCAGTTATATCTGTGCAAGGGTTGCACCATGGGGAAGTATGTAAAGTCCACCTTTCATGAAAAGGAGAAATGTGCTTCGGTGATCCTGGAGAGAATTCACACAGATGTGTGTGGACCATTCTCGGTTTCTTAAACAACAAAACATAAGTATTATGTTATTTTTGTTGATGAATTTTCTCGTAAATGCTGGATCTTCTTCATGCAGAAGAAGGATAAAAAATTCTCAAAGTTCTGTGAGTTTAAAGAATTGGTGGAGAAAGAATCAGGGAAGCAAGTGAAGGCTCTGAGGAGCAATAATGGTGGAGAATACATCTCTAATGAATTCAAAGAATTCTACAGGAAAGAAGGAATTCGAAGAGAACTCATAGCGCCTCATAACCCACAACAAAATGGGGTCATGGAGAGGAAGAATAGAATGATCGTGGGTGTAGCACAAGCGATGTTGCATGATGAGGGTCTACCAATGCATTTGTGGGTGGAAGCATGCAAAACTGTGGTTTATGTGCAAAACCATTTCCCTCATAGAGTACTTGGCATGAGCACACCTGAAGAAGCTTTCACTGGTAAGAAACCGAATGTTTCTCACTTTAAGATTTTTGGCTCATCTTTTTATGTGCATGTGACCAAGAATGCCAGGAAGAAGCTAGAACCGACTGCTGAAGTTGGGATATTTGTGGGGTACACAGAAACACCCCATAATTATCATGTGTATTTTCCTAATAGTAAGATGACTGTTATGCGAAAAGATATAAAATTCGATGAGGGGAAAGCCATGCGGTTGTCGCTTGAGAGGGAGATAGACTTGCATGCAGAGGAGGAACTGCTAGTTCCCAAAGATGAGTCTCAATCTATGGATCAACCACATGAGGAGGTTCATGAAGTGGAGGAAGCCACTCATGCAGAGACATCCATCAGAAATGGCAGAAAGAGCACCATGGAAGCTGATCAGTTTAGACTTGATGGTGTACAAAATGTAAGAGCCCCTACTTCACAGTGCAGACAGAGACAATCTTCTGATCGATTTACTGGATACATGGCTCTCATGAGCAAATGTATTGTGACTGAACCATATTCCTTTCAAGAAGAATTTCAGGATCCCACATGGGTAGATGCAATGGTGGAGGAGTATGAATCCATTGTAAAAAACAATGCATGGGAAATTGTCCCAAGACCGGTCGACAAATTAGTGGTGGAGGGTAAGCTTTTAATCATTGTTCTTTATGTTGATGATTTAATACTGACTAGTGATGAGAAACTAACACACTCAGGCAAGGAGGACCTTGCAAAGGAGTTCGAGATGAAGGATATGGGCCTCCTTCATTATTTCCTTGGATTGGAAATATGGTAGCGAGATGGTGAACTTTTTGTGTCTCAAAGCAAGTATGCAAGGGAGATACTTGGTAAGTTTCACATGGAGGGATGCAAACCCATGGATAATCCTCTTCTAGGAAACTGGAGGAAAGAGGATGCTACTTCTGGAGAGGTAGTGGATGCAACTGTCTATCGATAGTTAGTGGGTTCTCTAATGTATCTAGTGAAAACGAGACCAAAAATTTTCTATGCGGTTAACCAGCTGAGTCAAGCGATGGTTAAGCCTACCAAGCTCTTTTGGAAGGCGAGTAAGCATGTCCTAAGATAACTGAGGGGCACATATGAGTATGGATTATGGTACAGATAGACGGATGAGGTGAAGTTTCATGTCTTCAAGGATGCATATTGGGTGGGCAGCCCAACGAATAGAAATAACACATCAGGGGGGATCTTTAATATCAGATCTACAACTGTTTCTTGGTACAACAGGAAACAAAGATCTATGGCACTCAGTTCAAAGGAAGCAGAATACATGGCAGTGAGTCAAGCTACATGTGAGCCTATCTGGATGAGAAAGATCTTGGTTTGTTTGTTTGGTTCTCATTTAGATCCGAGAATGATTCATTGTGATAATCAGAGTTGCATTAAACTCTTGATTAATCCCGTGTTTCATGATAGATCTAAGAATATAGATATCTGGTATCATCATATCAGAGATTGTGTGCAGCAGAAGATCATGTTTCTTTAGTACATTCCTATGGAAGGTCAGGATGCAGACATTCTAACGAAGGCACTCATCATGAGCAAATTTGAATACCATAGAGACGGGATCGGGGTGAAGGATAATCCCTTTCTTGTTGAGAGGGAGTGTTGAGATTCAACAAGAACATCCTAGTGAAAATTATGCACCTACACTAGGATGGAGCCTCAGGCTATTTTTAGGTGGAAGTATATTTTTAGATGATGAGAAAATTCTATTTATAGATGATGTCTATTTATAGATGGTGAGAAAATTCTATTTATAGATGTATGTCGACTATTATTATCCCTTAATAATAGTTGGACAATAAATATTAGTCTATTCTCAATGAGCACTTGGAAATAGTTATCTGAAGTGGAAAATCAGTTAGCTATAGGAAATTCGAGTTCAAAGGTTGACTGGTGGGACATGCAAGTTGAATTAGTTGTAACCGAGTGATTCGAAGTTGTAACAGAGTTGGATGTGTAGTTATGTGAGTTGTGAAGTAGTTTAACTCAGTTAAGTAAGTTAAGATCAATTGTACTAGTTGTAACTAAACTTACACTAGTGAGATATCAGCGAATTAATTAATAATTAATTCACAATCAGTGATCTCACATGCAACTGAAGATTTACCACTATTAACTACATGTATGTCAGATCCAGTAGATACCTAGTTGAGATAACAAGTGAAAGGGATAGTTTGACTATCAGTTGTGACTTTAGTGGGTGCACTCATGCAACCACACACACATTGGGTGTTCCAATGAGGAATGTGCAGCCTAGGCAAGAGGAATTCAAATTCATTACAGGGATTTGCATTAGCAGGGATTGCGTAGAGGAGGCATGCTATCTGGAAGCAGTAAATTGGCACATGAATTTGTCAATTTTTGTATGACAGTGTGAGACGATTGTATATTGTACTAAGATCTATTGGATTAGATTTTTGTATGATATTGTTTCATGATCCATGATATATACATAATATATGATAGTGGGGTTTTTAGCTTTATGCTTTCCTGGTAAAAACACATGTGTTATGTGTGATTGCTTTTTCTTCTTGATATTGCAATTAGCGATCATGTTTTAAATTCCGCAAGAATATTTGTAGAAGCGATTATATATTTAAAAATGGCATATAATTGTTAGATTATGATAATCCAAGAAATACATAATTTGTATTAAAATTTCTACAGTGTCTAGATTATAGACAACTCAACAAAATGACCATGAAATAAGTTTCCTATTCCTGTCATTGATGAATTATTAGATGAATTTCATGGAGCAATTTTCTTTACTAAGTTGTATATTTTTTTAGGATATCATCAAATTATAATGAGGCAAGAACACATTCCCAAAACATCCTTTAGAACACATGGAGGTCATCATGAGTTTTTGGTTATTCCATTTGAACTTACACCTTCAACATTTCAAAGCTTGATGAACTCTATTTTCAAGCCCTTCCTTAGAAAATTTGTTTTAGTATTTTTTGATGGCATACTAATCTACAACAAATCTTGGGAAGAGAATGTACAACATGTTGACAAAGTATTACATCTATTGGAAGAGCAACAAATTTATGAAAATCCTTCCAAGTTTTCCTTTGGGGTTTATGAAGTGGAATATTTGGGTCATACTGTATCTCATTAAGGTATAAAAGTGGACCCTAACAAAACTAAAGCTATGAAGGAATGGCCAATTCCCAAAAAACTGAAGAAACTTAGAGGATTTTTAGGATTGATAGGCTATTACCACAAGTTTGTCAAGAAATATGGTCAAATAGCAGCACCTATAACAACATTATTAAAGAAGGAATGATTTTCTTGGACTCAAGAAACAAACAAATATTTTGGAAAACTTAAGGAGGCTATGTGTACAACTCTTGTACTGGCCACACCTAACTTCCAAAAAACATTTATAGTGGAGTGTGATGCCTCAGGCCATGACATTGATGCAGTTTTAATGCAAGAAGGAATACCCATTTCCTTTGAAAGCAACCAAACTAAAGGAAAAAACTTACTAAAACACATTTATGAAAAATATATGTTGGCCATACTACATGCAGTTAAGAAATGGAACCCTTACCTAATAGGAAGTCACTTCAAAGTAAAAAATAGAACATGATAGTTTGAAGTACTTCTTGGAGTAACGATTATCTTTAGAAGAGAAACAAAAACGGGTTACAAATATTCTAGGTTATGAATTTGAATTTATTTACAAAAAAGGAAAACATAAGGTTGTGGTAGATGCCCTTTCAAGGAAATAAGAAGAAATATAAGGTTCACTATGTGTTATTTCTATTCCACAATATAATTCGGTGGAAGAAGCAAGGATAGAATGGAAGAAATATCAAGAGGTATGCAAGGTCATTCAACAACTACAAGAGGGCCCCATTTCATTAGATAATTTTGCATGGAAGAATGATTTTATATGGTATAACAATTACTTATATTTATGTAAGAATTCCCAAATAAAACAGAAGGTCCTAGAATTTCACTCTTCTCCTATAAGAGGACATTTGAGATTCTTGAAAACGTAGCACATGATCAAGAAGGATTTTTTCTGAGAAGGTCTTAAAATTGATGTTCAAAAGTTTGTGTTTGAATGTTTGGTTTTCCAATAGAATAAGGGAGAGACAATCAAGACGCCAGGTCTCCTACAACCATTAGCTATACCAAGTCAACATTGGGAAGAAGTTTCGATGGGTTTTATTACAGGTTTACCCAATTCTAAAGGAAATAATATCATCATGGTAGTAGTGGATCGATTGAAAACATATTCCCATTTGCACTCTCTTTCTCATCCTTTTAAAGAAAGTATAGTAGCCACATCATTCATGGAAACAATTCAAAAGATACATGGAGTCTCCAAGATTATTATAAGTGACATATATCCAATTTTCACTATAAATTTTTGGACTGAATTATTTTCTTGTTTGGGTACTCAATTGGCTCACATGTCATCTTACCATCCTTAATATGATGGGAAAATTGATATTGTGAATACATATATAGAAGGATATCTTTGTTGCTTTTCATATTAAAAAAAATACAATGGATCAAGTCGTTTCCCTTGGTGGAATGGTGGTACAACATATCCTTCCATACTTCATAAAAATATTCCCCATTTATGGCACTTTATGGATATCATCCTCCATCCATCACATCACCCTTTAAAGGGACTTCAAAGGTTCAAGTAATGGAGTACCACATAGGGAACTGACAAGAGGTTCTCAAACTATTGAAGGACAACTTGGTTTTGGAAAAAAATAGGATGAAACAATAAGCACATCAACATTGCAGTGAAAGGGAATTTGAAATGGGGGATTGGGTATTTCTAAGGCTACAACCATATAAACAAAATGTCCCTCAAGAAACAAAAGAAGGAAAATAAATTATCACCCAAATATTATGGCCCCTATAAGGTTTTTCAAAGGATTGAAAGTATGGCTTACAAATTTGATTTGCCTCCATATTCACGTGTACATCTAGTCTTCCATGTTTCTTGCTTAAATAAGGTAATTTGAAACGACATCCTAGTACAAACTATTTTACTAGAGATTAATGAAGAAGGAAAAAATATACTAGAACCATAAACAATCCTTGAAACAAGGATTAAACAGTTGAGCAATCAAGCAATTGCAGAGTACCTCCTCAAATGGAAGAACATACAAATGGAAGAAGAGACATGGGAAGATGGGTTCTTCATGCAGAAGCACCCATGGTTAGTTAAGTGTCGAGGACAACACTTGTTTGAAGGGGAGGGGCATGTTAAGAACTAGACAAATCCCCATGTTATGTATAAAACCCCTTATTAAGACATAGATATTGAGTTACTACATTTATAATGTTATATATATGTAGGCTAGAACCCTTCATTGCACCCTTTTCATTATAATTTTACTTGTTGTATCCTATATATATACCAAGGAGACCTAGTCTTAGGATCATGTTATCTCATCTCATATTTTATTATGAATTGGATATATTGTAAAATGAGGTTTTCCCCTCGAAGTGGATTGTATTCATTGACTTTTTATCATTTCTAAGGCATTGGATCATAACACTTCATCATGTAGATCTGTACAAATCATTCAAGGAGATCTGGAAAAATATTAACAAGTTATTTGGGGCACAAGAAGTGAATGCAAAATTTTCCTTGAAATTATAGTTATTCAACTTTAAGATACCGACTAAAGCCACCATATCAAGTCATGTCAACAATCTAAGATATATTATCAGACAACTTGCAGAAGTCAAGGAGATATTTGATGAGGAGGATGCTAAGGCTATTCTCCTAAACAATTTTCCACCTAAATACAATAGTGCTATATTTACCTTGAGTCATATACCTTCAAAAATTCTAGAAGAAATGATTGTAGCATTGCTAGAAGAAGAAAAGAGAACCATTGAAGGTGATATATAATCAAAACTTGCATTTTATGCAAGAAACAACCACAATATATCATCAAAAGACAAAGAGGAAATAAAATGCCATTATTGCAAGAAGTTGGGTCGTATAGCTTGGAATTGTAGATAGTGAATTGATGACTTTATTAAGGGAAAGTTCAAAGATAAACCACATATAGCGAGTGTATCCATGATTGAAGATCCATCAGATGCTGACAGTGGTGAAAAATCTACAAAATAAAAGGGAGTTTATGCATTTTAGGAAGACCACACTTTGAAGATAGGAAGGGATCAGTTAACAACTCAAAATTGATTATTTCCCAGTTAGTTTAGAAGTTGTGGATCTATGGAAATATCCCTCATTAGTTGGAGAGACATGCATGTGGATTGACATCTACTAGTGAGGTTACTTGACATGCATGTGGATTGTTGTCTAGTAATTTATTTCGGAAGATTCATGATTCGAGAGTTCAGAGAGGTGGAATCCAAGAACTCAAGAATTCAACTTAGCAGTGACACCTTTGCGAGGGTTATGAGGTAGCTTTATGGAGCTTAAATTGGTCTAGGAACTGTGTTTAAAGAAGAATATTCTAAAGGATGTTACTGATGTTTAGTGTTTAGTTTATGTGTTTTACATTCAATATATGTATTTGATTTCAACACTGTACACCTTATGGGGGGTATTAGAAATATAAGACTTACTATGTAATAAAGTCACTTGATGATTTTAGAATATGTTAATGTTCACTTTTATGTAAATTGATCTATCCCACATTCATAATTGGAAATGATTTGTTTAATGAACATTGATATATAAGGAGGTAAACTCCCCTATAATAAATGCACCCAATTATTCATTGATAATATCATATGGTGTTATTGTGAGTATATTTATTTGAGATTTGTTATGTGACTCAACCCCATCTAGGGTTTCCTCATTTAATGATCTAGCTAATTTTGTAATTTAGATATGCTTGATGAATATGTCATGTCCCAAATATTTTCCAGTGTTAGTAAAATTTTACGACCAATTTTTTGACCGGTTTTTTGAGAAGTTCACCTTTCCCCCCAAAGGAAGCAGTGGTCACTCCGATAATCAATTTTTTTTTATAGAATATCATCAAAGTAAAGGGAATTTAAACATTAAATAAAATGATTTAAAATTAAAAGGTAGGAATACCTGATCATTGCGCGAGGTCACCACGTGGACATACAGATTGTGCAACAATGATGCAAGCCATTGAAAAATATTGCAGTGATCTAGATGATGTTATTGAAGGAATCCAATGGTTGTAAAGAAAATATAGAGCTGGTGGTAAATAAAAAAAGTAATAATCATGTTGCAGAGAAAATAATTGGCTAGTATCATACAGTAGTAGAGAAAAACTGCAGTAATAGAAAGTGCTCAAAATTTTGTTGGTAACAAAAGGTTGTAGATAGACTATGTAGTAGGTGTTTTTTTTTCATCCATAGAGGAAATTGTCATCAATGGTTTTCAATTTTCTCTACGGCCTACGATGCCATTTCCAATTTTCATCACAAGTTTTTTATTTATTTCCTTGAAGGGCCTTGCCATTTCTGGTTTTCAAGGTTCCTCATGGCCTGTAATGCCATTTCTGGTTTTTATAACAGAGTTTCATTTTAATCATGCAATAATGTAATTATGTAGAATAAAGGGTGTGGATGTTGCCCACTACATTAAGAGAGTGTTGTTGCTATAGGATGGAAGTGAAATCCTCTTTGGACTTTGGTTTCTTGTATAACTTCATATAATGACCATTTACCAACAATGGAAGTTTTCCAATATCAATGGTTCTAAGTCGTACTGTGCCATTTTCAGAGATAGTTTTGATTTCATATGGACCAAGCCATTGTGTTGTTTATTTTCCTTTAAAGTATTGAAACCTGTAATCAAATAATAATACCCAATCACCTGTTTGGAATTTATTATCCTTGATGAAACAGTCATGCCAACTTGTATGTTGCTGCTGAAACGTTTTTGTATGTTGTAGAGCTTCCCGAAGAAAATAATCTAACATGTTGAGTTGGGTGATTTGTTCTTTCTGTGTAGCAGGTATATCAATGCCAACTTTAACTACTGTGCAAATATATTTTACCTCAAATTATATTGTCAAAAGTACCATTTTCCATAGACTAATTCATATGGTGTGAATCCTGTTGATGTTTTCCAAGTTGTGCGATAATCCCAAACAACTTTAGAAAGTTTTTTGCCCAATCTTTGAGGTGGAAATGAACTATCTTTTTTAAGATATTCTCAATTTATCTATTATTCATTTCCACTTTCCCATTAGCTTATGGATGAGAATATGTTGTTTTTCTATGTTTGGTTTTGTAGAGTTCCATGAGATCAACTATCAACTTGGAAGTAAATTGAGCTCCTCTATTTGATAAAATTTCTCTAGGCACTCCAAATGTAATACCCTTAGGCTAAACCCCAATTATACATAAAAATGTAACTATGATTACATATAAGCTAGTGAGATGAAGGAACAAGATCTATGGTTTGGTTCTGCTCACATTACATCAGTGCACGTGAATCTCATACCAAAAGAGTGCATGGATTTTTAAATGAATATAGTGCACAATTTAATGTGTCTAGCGTGCACACTTGTGTAAATGCATAGGAGGATGCACTAAAAGAGGAACAAATAAATGTATACAACATGCACCAGTGTAAGCGCACGAGGGTGGCGCACTAAAAGAAGAGCCTTCCAGGATGGTGCATATTACAGGATTTTCGTGCACACCAACTTAGTGCATGATTTTGGAGGCCAGAGAGCCTTTTTTTGTATATATGTCATGTTGTAACACACACCTATGTAAGTGTATGAGAGTGGCACACTAAACGAAGAGTGCACACATCCCAAAAGTTTCACATGCGCTAGTTTAGTGTGCGATCTTTGTATTTTTAAGACTCATGAGACTGGATGCAAAAAAACCAGTACCTTTGTACTGAGAATGTAAATGTAATCATATGCAAATATAATGAAAAATTATCACTGCGACAGACCAACCATGTAAAAGAGTATGGGGGGATAACTCCACTAGCTGAGGTCAAGGGGCTAAGTTAAGGGGGATTAAAACCAAAGGAATATTATATTAATATTACTTAAAAGTATAAAGCAGGGATATTATTTTATCCTACATCCGAAGGGAGGGGACATGTGGACTGAAGACAGTTCTCGACATGACAAGTATCAAGTTGGGGAAATGCATCCAAATAGTTTGGACTTAGTCCATTTTTCCTATTATTCGAGGAGGAGGGAAGGGGGATCGGGACCGAGAGGTTACTATCATTGTACCATGTTGTAATTGTCATCGGTACCCTGATGATACTATCACATATACCTGTACATTTCTTAGCTCTAGGGAAAATTTTAGGGCCTGAATTTCTCCCATGGGTTATTTTTCCATGCTTTTTCCCAAAAAATGATTTTCCATTCTAAGCATGATTCGCCCAAATTATGTAGGATAAAATTATTTTACCTTAAAAATCACCAAAAATTTATACAAACTATACAAAGTCTTTAGAAATTTGAATATTTTTACAAAAATATCGCTAAATAGTTTATAGTTGGCATATTAAGGACTAGTAAGATTCGCCAAGGTTTCTACATTTAAAAATAATTTTCCAGCTTTAAAATTATCCCTACTTATCTTGGGAGAAATAGAATTATCCCTAATTAGGTTTCTACATTTTCAGGCCTGTAGGAAATTGCATTCTCTCCAGGTCAGAGAATTGTTGGGAATTATTTCTCGAGGTGCTAAATTGCAGCGACATGGCTCTGAGACTTCCTATCTGGCTTGTTGCTGAAGCCTTGGAAAGGAAGTGAGGCAGTCTAAGGACTATTGAGAAGAGAAGGGGCATACTTCCTAGGGTGGGACATGCATGTGGGGAATGAGGGACTATAGGCTGTCACTATGAATTGACACATGTGACAGAGTTTCTTGTGATTGAGAACCTAATACTAAGTTACCCATGACTGAGTTTCCTGTTGAATGAGATAACTTAGCTTGGATAGGAAACCTTAACCAAGTGGAGTTTATCCCCAACTCGAGGGTGACCCATTACTGGGAGTTATGAGCAGTGTGGTCTAAGGCTAGGAGGAACGTGGAAGGTCTGCATGCAATTTGTGTACCTTTAATCAAATATAAGTGTCAATTATGTATTAAATCATGTGTTGCAATAATAATTATGCATTTTTTTTCATGGGTTTATCCTGTTTATGCAACATGTATATTTCTGTTATCACTATATATATATATAACTATGCATTGCAGAGTGTAGTTTTATGTTTTAGCTAGTATTAGAGCAATTTTGTGGAATTGCTGGTAATGGAAACATTACAATATGGTATTAGAGTTCAAGAAAGTTTTTAAGTGACGTGACCCAGTTGGTGGGTGGGTATGTTACAATATGGAATCAAAGCTGATAACGAAGAGTTTTTGCGTAACATGACCAACTTGGGAGGTTGGGAATGCCACAATATGGTATCAAAGCCTAGTTTTCAACACTAAGCATGGATGAGCCGAGTTATCATAATGTTGAAGCGAAATTTCATAGAGAATTGATTTTGAGAGTTGCCAAATTTCAAATTACAGTGCGTCCATGGTAGGAATCAAAAGCAATTGAGTGGAATTGGGAAAAAGCCCCAATTTTTGTTGTTAAATTCATGGGGAATTTGGGAAATTTGGTCAAGTGATGAGATATTCCTAATTTTAATCCCTGTATAAGAAAATTCAGACCTAGAATTGGTTGAATTTGAAGTTACACGGAAGCCACGACAGATTGAGTGGAATTGTTTGAATAAAATTCTCAATTCATGAATAAATTGGAAAACTTGCACCAGGAATGTCAATCAGCAATGCACACAAACATTTTTTGTTGTAGAGGTGGAATTTGGGTATATTGGAGTGAAATTGAGAAAAATTCATGGTTGCAGAACGTCCATGGTGGAAATCAAGTGAAAATCGGGCAAAAGCCCCAATTTCTGCATCAAAATTATGGAAAAATCAATTAAGAATCAAAAATATTTGTGCACGCTAAGTAGTAGTGATGCATGAAAAAGTAAAGGTGCATAGGTGTGTGCATGAAAATGGAGTACTGCACTGTGTGAAGCCATTTATATGGAGAAATAATGCTACACAGAGGTGCACACTAAACATTTTGCGTTGCGCATAAAATAATAGTGCACAGAGTGTGTACACTAAATTTTGCAACTGTGTCGTGTATAAGTGGTGGCATGCGCAAAACATAGGTGCACGATAAAGAAAACTGAAGTTTTTCATCGTAGGGTGTATATTTTTTTGCGCACAAATAATAATGAGATGCATAAGGTGTGTGATTGAATTTTTGGTAGAGCGCAATTCAAATTTGTTGGTGCACGCGCAACGTTGTGCTTGCAGTGCGCATAGAGTATTGGTGCACGTGCAACGTTGTGCTTGCAGTGCGCATAGAGTATTGGTGCATGACACAAAAGTTGTGCTCAGTAGATATTGGTGTACGAAAAAATAATGGTGCACAAAGAATATTGGTGAGCAGTGTGAACAAATTAAACCTTGGCATGGTGTGGCGCTTGCAGTGCATGCATGGTATTGGTGTGCGACACAAAAGTTGTGCTCAATAGATATTGGCACGTAACAGAATATTGGTGTGCAGGGAGTATCGACGTGCAGTGTGAACACACTAAACCTTGGTGTATTGTGGTGTGGTTCTTGTAGTGCGCATAGAGTATTGGTGTGTGACACAAAAATTGTGCTTAGTAGAGATTGGTGCGTGACAAAAAAGTATGCACACTGGATATAGATACGCAGTACATGCGTTACATTTTAGAATTGTGTGTGAAAAAATGGTGCATGCTAATTATGGGGTGTTGGCACAGGGGAAGACCTGAGGTTCAACTCTAACAATGCACCAACAAGCCCTAACTACTGGCCCTTTCAAAAACACCTACGGAGTAGATGCAGTATCACCCAAAGTAGTAATAGGGGTTTGCAGGACACATGTGTCTACAACCAGAGGAAATGAAAAGCGGATCCAAAGTAATAACACACAACAAATAATTATTCTTTTACCAACTTAAACCTACTTCGCACAGTTATATCTCAGATCTAGCTCAATAATGCAATAACAGACTAACAGGAAGTAAAGAACATAACATCAACCATAGAAGACAACAAGATATATGTGGTTCATCCTCCCCCTAGGGCTACATCCACAAAACTACATTTCTTGATATTGTATGAAAACATACAGTTCTATCTGTGCTCTTAGCTTGCAGATCTCTCTCTCCTTTTCTCTCTTCCTCTCCCTTCCCTGCACACCCAGCTGCAGGGTTGATCTTCGCACCCCATTGAAGACCTTACAATACCAGAGTGCTCTCATCCACAACACTTCTCTCTCACACAACAATGATCACTAAATATCACAACACAACTCTAGACAAAAATGAACCCCTCTTCACTCATCTAGGTCTTTATTTATACATTATAATGATTCTCAGACAATCTTAGGACGAAACCTAGGTGTCAAAATCCTAAATGACAAAAACCTAGGTGTCTAAAACCCTCGGTCCCCTTTGACCCACGTTTTTAGGGCTTTGTCAGCCTGTGTTATTGTCTTTCTTGTGAGGTGATCCAAAGCATCCATTGGTGGCTTTTTATGCTTGCTGAGTTGTCCACGATCCATCTTCCTTGCTGATCTTTCTTCCTCGATCTTCTCGTCGAATGAATCATTTTCCCTTACTTCTCTCCTTCTTTGACTACTTCGATCCATTCTCAGTCAATGTGCCTTCCGTGCAGTTCATACTTCACCTTTTCTCTTCCTTTTTCTTTGCTTTCTTCCTTAATCCATTACCAAGGGCCAACAAGCCCCCAACACTCACATGTGATTCATCCTGAGTCACTGCAAGACTAGACCTTCTGTCTTACTTTGACTTCAGACAACATAGAGCAGCCCGTGCTTTCTGCTCTATCCCTCCCCACTGTGTGAATACTGTCTTTTTCATGTCTGGTACCCAGTTTCAACTGCAACTAGTACCTAGAACCTTCTTCATATGATTTTACAGAGAGCTATGAGGCAACTGGTTGTCATAGTACAATTTCAACCGGCTCCCATTCACTAAGCCTTCCTTCCATTCTCCATTTAAAATTTTCAACTATGAAACTCCTCCTTCTGTAACATGGGCAACTTCATATGGACCAAGCCAATGTGTCCTAAACTTCCCTGGATGCTTCATGAACTTGCTGTCATATACCAATACTAGATCTCCTTTCTTAAATGCTTTCTTCTTGATGTGTCTCTCATCGTAAGATTTTTTTCACTCCTGTACCTGCTGACGAAATCCTGCAATAAATCTATCTTCCTCTAGTTCTACCAACTACGCAAGTATGTTCTAAACAACGCCAATGTCATCCATATACGTGAATGTTGAAATTCTTAAGCTAGGAACCAAATATTCCATCGGTACAACTTCTTCTAGACTGTAGACCAACTTAAAGGGAGTTTGCATTGTTAGCTTCTTGCAAGTAGTTCTGTAGGCCCATAACACTGTTGGTACTCTCAAATACCAATCATCCATGTTCATACTACAAATCTTCATCAACATTGTATCCAAGATCTTATTGAAAGATTCGATTGTACCATTCGCCTATGGATGGTATGTAGTTCTCTTCTGATGGTTAAATGCAAATTCCTGAGTCAGGGATTCATTAGTCTTATTAATAAAATGTGTACCTTGATCACTCATAAGGATCTTCGGGCATCCAAATTGGGTTATGATATCATCAAATATGAACCATGTAGATGTAGTTGCACTATAGTCTTTAACTTCTCTTGCTTCTTCACATCTGGTCAAATACTTTGTCGCAATGATTATGTATCAAGCTCCTGTGCACTTTCCTGGTGGGTTGATAGGTCCCATGAAATCAATGGCCCATTTCTCAAATGCCTGTAGGGTTAACTAAGGTGCTAAAGGCATATAATCCCTTCTGGAAGGTTTCCCAACTCTTTGGCATACATTGTAGGCTTTGTAGTATTCCTTAGCATCTTTGTGTAGAGTGGTCCACCAGAGGCCAGCTCTAAGAACCTTCTGCGTTGTTGATTTTCCTGCGTAATGTCCTCCTGCGATGCCTTCATGTGCTTCTGATAGAATTAGTGGTATTTCTATCTCCATAACACATCTCCTCAAGATCTCGTTAGGCCCCATCTTATATAGATTTCTAGCTATAAGTGAAAAATATGCAACGCGAAGTACCAGCTGTTTCTTCTGAATGATTGTATATTCACGAGGTGCCATTCCTGTAGACAAGAACTGGACTATCTCGGAGAAGTGATCATCAACCTTTGTGATGATGAGAAACTATGCATCTGGTAGTGTATCCTCCAGACTGGTAGGTTCCTCTCCATGTTCTAACCTAAACAAGTGGTCAGTGTTGCGCCTCTTTTGTCACCTTAGTGAGAAAAATAGAGGTGCTTGCAAGCTTAGTTGGGTTTGCTAAGCAGGACAGCTGTAAGGAAAAGGGTTAGAGAAAGAAATATAAAAGAACAACTAAGAATTAAACTAAGAAATAAAATAACAACTAAACTAATGAGCATAGGGACATAAGGACAAAAGAAACAATAAGACCCATGTCACTAATGGTAAGGTTTATATCAGTGAAAGAAAACACCAAGAAGAAAGAGGACTATGAGTCCCTTCTTCCTCCAAGGGAGGGATCTTGGACCCCCACAAATAATCTCTTCTTACAGTTTTGAATGAAAATGGTGAAATAATTCTTTTCTAATCCACTCAAGGGGTGAGATGGATTTCCCAATGTAATGGTACTAGGATACTCTTGATGAGAATAGAGGATTCCTCAAGAGAATAGTAGCAGCATAACTTTTCTATTGAATTCCTTAAAAAACGAAGTGCACCCATGGCCTTTTTATAGCACCTCTTTGAGTTATTGTGCAACCAGCTTGTAGTGTGGAAAGAGGCTAATTAGGGCATTTTTAGGTCTTTGACCAACCACCCAGTCGGATCCAGTCCAGATTTGAGTGTCAAATCAACTTGGAAGCTGAACCAGAAGTGGGTGGGAGGTCGACCACTCTCATAAATGTGTTGTTCTCAAATGTGCGGGGCTTTTAGCGACCACAGTCATGCATCGGGCACATGTGCACTTTTCCCGTGTTTCTATTTTGTGCATGTGCGCACGCGCCCTGTGTAGTCATAGCGCACTTTAATTTTGTCATTGGTTGTATATTTTTTGACCCTTTGGAAATGATTTTGTGGTAATTTTGGTCCATGGGTGACCTCATAACTGTTTGACGATGCTGAATTCTTGTAACCATTTGCGGACAAAATTTCAGTGATAACAGATGCCCCCTGATTGATGAGGTTAGAAGCATACATATAGCCAAAATCCATCAATGTTTCTTCTACTGAGAGTGCCATTGTAAGAGAGAGAGATAGTGGGATTGTCAAGAGTTACCCATCATAGGGAGAAGGGAACCTGTAGAACGCAACCTTCCATACGGTGTGTAAAAATAAACTGTGTACAAACGAGGCGGGCATGCCCCATGCTCGTGTCATGTAACTCAAAAAGGAATGGTGTGTTTATTTAGACAACTGAAACACCCTCGGGGGTGGTCGTGAGAAAGGAAGAAGAAAATTATACGAAGGAACATACTCTGAATAGTAGGCAGTGACATCTGTAAGAAATATCACGGATTCTGTAGGCACTGATAGCCCAATCAAGTTTAGAGGTCTTCGGAAAATATAAGAGATAACTGCAATAGTCACAAAGTAAGACCCACCATAACATGAGAAAGGGTTGAATTCGAATGTTATGGGGGTCAACGACAACAGGGAGAAATTGTGGTTCTCCCTGTGTCGTCTGAGACCTCTCATTGGAAAGGTAATGAGAGTCAAGATATTGTCGCCCTTCTGGAAACTGTGCTAATGTCGACAAAAGGGGGACGTGACTCCAATAAGAAAAGATGTTCATGAAATCTACTAGGTGAGGTTAGGAAATGAGGAGGTACATGGGTGAAGTCAAGATGTATGGATACTCAAGACTGCCCTAGGTTGGGGGTATGTGTGAGGTATAAGTGGCTGCAACCATTCAACTAGGTCAAGTGTCAAGGGGACAACAAGACAGGGGATAAGTTGTGTCAGAGGCGGGACAAAGTGAACAAACTCAGAGGGAAGAGGTAAGTGGCATGTGGGATACTCAGAGTATATGGGTGGTGTCAGTAGGGGTAGATGATAAGGAGCACCCCAACCAAGGGCAACATGGGTTGCGTTTTCCAAAACAAGGGAAGAAGGTCATCAAAGGTGACGACAAAAGGATATGTAAATGCTGGAAACAAAGGCTTTTTACAATGTATCAAATAAATAAAGAATAATTTGGGATGAGTGTACAAATACAAAAACGGGTTCCCCAATGTAATATGGTTGGCTCAGGTAGCACACAATTTGCTTGAAGAACTGGTGGAGGGTGGGGGCCCCATGGGTGGGTTTCTATATGAGGTAGGTGAAATGAAGGTAAATTTGTAAAGGGGCAAACTGATTGTGGATGAAATGGAGGGTTCATGATACTGCAGAGGTGCAGTAAAAAATAGAACCTTGAAGAGATAATCTAGGAGTCCAGTGGGAAATTTAGCAAAATGAGGAGAAGGAGTATGTGGCTGATTCACGACATGATGTAAGACTATCAGGACTCCCATCCCTAAAGGTTTGAAAAACAACATGAGTGTCAAAGTGAAAAAGGGTGTTATGAATGGGACAACTCATGTGGGGGAGAGTGCTATCGGGTGACAGTACCTAAGATGCAATGGAGGTGTTGGTACTGTAGAGCCAGAGATGGGGATCCTAGAGGCAAATGTTAGAGGGTGTGATTGGAGATGCAAGTGAGATTCAGAGGGAATGATTACATGCCAGGGATAATTATATACCTGAAGGGTTTGCATTGATGCGTGATGACCAAGTACCTGCACACATGAAAACCAAATACCTGACGTGAACAATATCTGAAGAGAATCGAACATACGAGCATTTATTTGATAATTTTGAATATGAGCATGCGTACCTGGATGGGGTATGAAAAAATGGCGCCTTAGGGGCTAAGGATAAAAAGTGGCCCGGGGACTATCTTGACGTAGATGAAGAGATGTTGATCCCATGGCTGAAGATGGATCAAAGAACAGACACCCAGAGCTCCCAGAATGGTGATTGGAAGTTTGGAAGAAAGGCCTATATATAGTTGTAGGGCCCACATTGCCACCTCATTTGTACTTTCTACCAGAGTGACTGGACGAGAGGTATTCAAAGTATATTAGGAGATTCCGAGAGAACAAGGCAGTTGATCCAGGACCAGCGAGCTTTAGGTTGGTAGTCTTATCGTCCTACATAGAAGTAGATTTTCAATTTCTGGGCAGGGTCTATACAGAGGGTTGTACAGGGGGTTTTATGGGTGTGGGCCCCCAAGTGCACGGGAAATCTAGAAATATGTGCACACGAGTGCGTGCCTATTATCCAGATAGTCATGCATGGGTGCGCCTGTATGCATGCATGTTTTCTACACAACTGTGCATGGGTGAGTAACTGTGTAGTGGACATGTGCGCTTTGATGCGTGTCTGTGTCCATGACAGGGGCACATGGAGGCGCCCTTGTAGGGTGGGCAGGCGCACACGTATGCGTGCTTATGGGATGGACAGGTGCACCTGTGTGTGTTCCTATGTAATGGACATGCACGCATATGTGTGCGCCTGTGGGGTGAACAGGCGCGCATATGTGCACACTTGTGGGTTAAACAATTGTGCCTTGGGGGCAAGGCTAACGGGTGAAAAAATGATCTTTTTTAATGTTTTTTATGGTCAATAAGGCTGACCTAGGACTCTATTATGTGGTTGCAGGTGATCATTTTGCACGATGCCAGTCGTCTGGCGAGAGAGGGATTGGTCCCAGCTGAGGGATGCCATGTCTATTGAGGAGCCAGGGGTACGTGCTACCTTGGCAGCCTATGGGCTACTAAAGTTCTTTGAGTTCTCGTTGATGCGGGTGCAAGAGTATCTCCTATAGTTTCTTATCCGGATGTGGATTTCGGACCTGCATTGATTTATGGTACCGGGAGAGCAGATCGCCTTCACTGTGGTGGAGGACATATATTTTTTGACTGGGCTCCCTTTTCGGGGAGTGCCCCTACTGGCGGAGCCGGTGTTACCTGTGGATGTGTCATTAGAGACATTGGGTTGGAGGTACTGTTCAAGGGAGAACTACATGTCAGGCTCTGTCGTGAGCAATGGGGCGATGGATTCTCTGGTGCATCGCTGTGTAGCATCGATGATTGTGAGGGTGTATGGGCCCCTCACGACTCAACGGATCAGTGGTGGTTAGTTGAGTGTTATGGGGAGGGTACTGGCCGGTGAGTACTTTGCCTGGGGGCTTACACTGCATGCTAGGATGGTAGGGCAGTTGGACCGATGTCGGTCCACTGACATAGGGGATTTTTCCTTTGGGTCCATCTTGGTGGCCTAGTTTTTAGAGAGGGTTCCAATGTTGCGCCATAGGATTTTATTGGGCACGCCTAGGGTGTGAGAGCCGTGATTGAAGCGGTGGTCGATGATTTTGGTTCACCATGGTGGTGGTGAGGGCGGCCATGTTTTCATAGTTGAGGAAACACAGGTGTGGCGACAGATGCCGCAGGTTATACTATAGTACCCATATGCTAGTGTGGACTTCCGCAGTGATCCGAACATGGTGTTACCTCCAGGGGAGGTATTTGATCACTGAGGTATGTTTATGAGTTTGATATGTTGATTTTTGAGATAGCATGACATGTGTATTTTGGCATAGATGTTGATACTATCGTTTGGTTTGTTTGTATGTGAAGATGTGGGACCTCACGGGCATGAGGTTGATTTGTGGAGAGCACCGGCTAGCCAGGAGCCAGGGATACCGCCGTGGGAAGGAGAGAGATGTCTGCATGAGGACGTTGAGGCGAGACTAGTTGAGGATGAGAGAGCAGTGAGGAGACACCATTTTGATGACCTAGGTGTCGGGCCATTGCATATTCGCCGCCGCCTGGAGGCAGTGCTACAGGCTGTGCCTGAGGGCATGTGGTCATGCATCTAGGATGAGGGAATATTAGAGTAGTGTGTGGGAGTTCCACTGATCTGACAGTCTATGGTGTCACGAGCAGCAGTAGCAGGTGTTGCTATGACTGGACGGTTACCTCCCGGTCTGGAGGGACCTGTTATCACTCCAGGAAACTCTCCTAGGCTGTAAGTCGGAGATGCCTGGTAACTAACTCTTTTTGAAGCAATTTTCCTAATAATTGAGATGGGTGGTGGATCAAGGTGAATAACTAGAGGCTGGACTGTGTTTTTAGGACTGTCTAGGAATACAAAATCTCCCAAGGCCTTCTAGCAATGCAGTCAGACGAGGTTTGATCAAAAGGTAAGAGGATAGCTATTGAACCAGATCACACTTCATAACAACAAGTATAATGGGCTTAATAACTAAGAAATATCTTATGATAATCAACTTAATCAATCAACATATGAGATGACAGTCATATACAGATTAAATAAGCATCAACAAAGAACACTCACTCACAAGATATCAGAGACAAGATAGAGATCTGACAACACAACTGAAGGAAGCTTGAAATCTTTAGTATAATAAGAATAAGTCTTGTGTTACAGTATCAGCATAATAGCATCCAAAATCGAACCCCTGGTTCTTCATCTATTCTAATACTTATAGCATTTACAAAACATTTCTTTGATCCTAAAAACATGGATCAAATCAACCCAAAATAGCAAGTAGAAATCTGTTGCAAGATAAGTGGAAAGTTTCCTCAAAACGAGGTTAATCCCTGATTTTCCTCTATTGATTGTTGAAGATGTGTAGACATCCTTCCAAGGCTAAAAGATCATTCTCACATGGAGACCAAGTCAAGTTGGCCGATGTGGCGAAATACCCTGCTTTCTAGTTCAAATGAAATTGCCCATATGCCTTTGAAATAATTTTTTTCCTCATCATATATAAAAAATGACAGTTGAACTGAGTCTGATAATTCATTAGATATGCATTGGAAAAGGTCCCAAACCTTTTCATGTCAAAAATCACCGACCTGTGCAAAAACTTGTTCAAATTCTGGATACACAAACTTTCGGTGGTTGACTGGAACAGTCCCTGGGTGGGTTATCCACCGAAAGCGCCTGTTTCGGTGGTTAATGAGCACAGTGGGGCTCGCCTAAACCACCAAATGTTGTACTTTAGAGGCCTTTCAAAATTGCAAAACCGAGCGTTCTTAAACCTCCTTTGACACTTAAGCTTTCATAGATACTGTAGTCTTGATTCGAGCAGACCTTTGAATCTTTGTTGACTGTGCAGGAGAATCTGTTACATCTATTATGGTTGTGGCCAGATTGGCCAAGGTGTCTAATCCTGTTTATTCCTCTTTAGATGATTCAAACTACTTTAGCTTGAGCCTTAGGACCCTTAGTTGCCTGTACAATTTCATGTTTTCCCTAATCAAATCTTTGTTTCGGCCTTTGATTGAATCATTCTTTTCTTTAAGGGTTTCATTCTCTTTGAATAGTTCAACAACCTTCTCTGTTAGATCTGCGTTTGCCTTTTTAATTACCCTCTCAAGTACTTCCATCTCATAAATTTCTTGCAGAAGCTTATTGATTTTCCTGGTCTTGCCTTTCTGAGGCTTGCTAGATGAAGCTTCTGCTTTCGGTTGCCTGTATGTTTCTGTAGGCTTAGATGGAGGTGTATTTATCTTCAGTTTTGTATCATGTTTGGTCTGCAAAGTATCCTATGATTTTGACATCTCCTGCTCTGAATTAGAGTCACTATAAGGCAGGTTGAGGGGTTTTTTTGTTGTGACAGGGTTTCTGTCTTCGAGCTTCAATTTCTTCTTGGTTCCTCCCTGCTTATTTGGTGTTGCCTTTATAGAATCCCTGGACATTGAAATCCCCTTTCTCCTCTTGTGCCTAGTAGGATCATTCCTGCTTCTGGACCTTTTTGTTTTCATCTCTGGTGGTTTCTCTGTCTGAAACTCGTTCCAGAACAAGAAGAAAATCCATTCTATTTTCTTCCTGTGAAGAGCTTCTTTGACAAGGAGGGTAATCAACCCCTGATGAGATATTCTTCTTGAAACTTTAGTGGGCTGAGCCTTTACCTGTTTTTCCATTTTAATGAGGGTCTTATGAAAGAAATAGGGTATGTGCAAGGGTTCCCTGCCTGTGAAGTGGTTCAACAGTTTGAAATGGTAGTACATCACCCTGTTATAACACCCTTCACAGGTTATGTATACCAAAATCACCTTCAGCAATGTCTGCCATTTTATCTCCAGATAGGACATGGGAATGTCCTTCTTCCATGTCAAAGTTTTATGGACTGGCAACAGATAGGACCTGAACTCAACAGTTGAAGGTGAAGAAGTCTTGAACCAGCAAACCCCTGTCCTAGGCAACCCTGTGTATTCGGCGATAGATGCTTCATCTATAAAGAACTCTTCCCTGCCTATTCTGGCAATCCTGCCATCGTATGAGAGGGCAAATGCCTCAACAATTTGTTGGTGGAAGGTTGTTAATTTCTCACAATATGAGAAAACTCTGATCTATTTAAAGCATTATGCAACCTCTGGATGTTCCTCAAAATACCACATACCATCTGCTTCTGACCTTAATGCAGGACTGGCTTTTGACATAACTGAATGCAAATTGTATCTGAAACTATAGGTAACCAGGTATTCAGGAAACAATGGTTCTAGGAACTAAGAATATGGTCGATGTCACTTACGAACAGACTGTGAAATAGTTTGACAGGGCATGGGATTTATGAATGAGCTAGAATATTGACCCACATTTAAATGACAGTCTGTCAGGGTAAGCCGAAACTTCAACTTTTCGGGGGAAAATGTATTTATGAAATTTTGACAGGAAAAAGCTTACAGACTTACCCGATGACTCGATCAGATTTCCTTGACTCGAAAAGCTGGTTGAACTCGGAGACACCATGCCAATCGCCTGAGAAAGAGGGACCAATATTTGAAAACCACGATTTGTTGGTGAAATCGCGTGATTATAGTTTTCTTCAGCGATCCTCGGGCTTCATCACAACACATTGAGTTTCAAAATGAATGAACCACTTGCTAATGATGTTTGATGTATCTGCCACTGAGAAAGAGGGGATCTCCGTGCAATCGTATCTGGTAATGACAGCTCTGCATATATTTGAAATGATTTGTGTAATGGATAATGCACGGGCGCTTTGAACCTTTGCTGACCGAACACCACAAACAAAAATCATCTCCCACGATGCGAGATTTCGGCGGTTGCATATCCAATCATTGCAACGATTTTGACATCTGGCTCGTGCAAAAGCACGAGCTTTCTTTCTGCCCATGGGAACATTTTCAGTGGTTGCATGCCTTTTGTATCGACCACTTATCTGACGAAACTGAACACTTTCGGTGGTTAATGAGCACGCTGGGGCTCGCCCAAACCACCGAAACCTGTTGTTTTTCCAATTTCTTGACCAAAACAAAACCAACATGTCTTTTGGGATTATTTTGAAAAATAGACTTTCTAATCTTATTGCTAGAAATTTAGAAATCTAAGTTAGGGACAAACCTATCATCTACTAAACAAATAAAACTAATGATTTATTTGGGGAGTTAACAGGACCAATAGTGGGTGGGGGACCACTGCCTAAGAAAGGGGTAGGAGGTGGTGCTCTAGAGGCACCTTGAGTATCATGCTATGTATTTTTGTATTTTGTATATAGGCTGGTGAGCCCATTTTGGTGTAGTGGCACCAATTTTGTACCAAGGTGCTTCACTGGCCTACGAATGTTTGTATATTTGTACGTAAACATTTTGATGGCACCGTGGACCGATTTATATATATATATATGAGTATACATTTTGGGGTCTATGTGATGTTTACATGTGTTTGTTAATGTGTTGATGATATCTAACTTATATATGATGTGACATGTTTTTGATATTTTTATGTATGTGTAGAGGTATCTTGATGTGATATATGCCAGTCTAACACAATGTTAGCTAAGTTATCTATAATTTGATTCAATTGTCTTGGAATATGTGTAAATGTAATGAAATCAAAATTTCGAGATAAAAGTCTAACCTACAGGTATTTGCGAAAGAGGCAAGGATCGCGGACGCGGTACACATTATTGAGCTGGAGAACGACTAGTTGAGAGTCGAGAAAGATGCTAAGGTGACGAATAAAATGATGCTAGGCATTGGTGAGGAGGCCAATGACGACAGTGTATTCGGCTTGGTTGTTGGTGGCTGAACCCAAACATATGCCGCTAGAATGGAGCATTTCGTGTGAGGGGGTATAGAGGGCCCAAGCTGCTGAAGTGAGATTTCGTGTCCAACGACTGGCGCCGTCGGTGTAACCGATGTGGTAGGCTGGTGGAGGAAGCATTTGTCAATAGCACAAATGATAGTTTAGACTTGAGGGATGGAAAAAAGATTAAAAACACTATAAAATAAATAACCTAAAGTAGAATGACTATGCTTAGGCGTAAAATTTCTTTAAGTATAACCTGTTGACGGGTTCTTTGAGAGAGAGGCCTTCGAGAGAGGCCAGGATGTATGTGCCTTTGGTGAGGCAATGTTGGATAATGTAGGGGTTGTGCCATAGTGACTCAAATTTTCCATGACCAAGGGTATCGTGAGCGATATTGTAAGCAAGGACGAGATCGCCTTCCTGAAATGAGCGAAGGTTGACATGGCGATCAAAGGTGGCCTTTGACCATTTTTTGGCTGCATCGTTGTTCTGTAATGAAGATCGATGATCTTCATCTAGGGACTCTAAGTTCAGCAAGCGCTGCTCCATTGGAGCAGTGTTGGGTAATAGCTCAATTGTGGTGCGTAAGGTGGAAATTTTGCACTCGATGGGAAGAGTGGCCTCAACCCCGTGGACGATATGAAATGGTGTGAAACCAGTGGCCATTTTCATGGCCGTACGGTAATCCCATAGCATGGAAAATAACATATGATGCCAGTTGGTCTTATGTTTATTAACCGTGTGCTGTAACATGGTCTTAAGGACCTTGTTAACTGCTTCGACCTGTCCATTTGACTGAGGATAATATGGTGAGGCAAACTCATGGGGGAATCCTAACTGAGATGAGAGTTCGACGAAAATCTTATTCTCAAAGTGTTTCCCATGATTGGAAACTAGTTGGAGTGGTACGCCAAAGCGAGATATGACATGATTAAAGAAAAAACGCACTGCAGTGTCAGCGATATTGTTGAAGGTGGGCATGGCTTCAGCCCATTTTGTGAAGTAATTGACTGTGAAAACAATGTATTTTTGTCCATTGCTGGATGGGGGATTACAAGTCATGAAGTCGATTCCCCATTTACAAAAGGGGCCGACAATAATGATGGGGTGAAGAAGAGAAGGTGGTGCTCGTACTTTGTTGGTGTAAAGCTAACATTTATCGCATTACTTCACGGCATGGATGCAATTGTGAAGCAATGTAGGCCAAAAATAACCTACTCGGATGATTTTCTGAGCAGTGGACATTCCCAAAAGATGGCCCCCACATGCGCCGCTATGGAAGTCGTTCAAGACTCTATCGGCCTCATCAATAGTCAAGCATCGATGAAGTATGATGTCGACCCCTCGCCGATATATGATATCTCCAATGAGGAGATAGAGGGGGGCCTGGTGGCAAATATGACGATGATCATCTCATGAGAGGTGGTTACCAAACTTTTGGGTTCAGAGGTAGACGAGGAGGTCGCCGTACCAAGGATCATCCGAAGTGATGTAAAAGAGATGTTCGTCGGGGAAGTCGGTGTTGATGGGGGCACTGGTAGTATCAGAGGGGAAGGCCGTGACAAGTTCAATGAGGACACGAGCTTTCTTTCTCTTGGGTGTTAAAAATTCAAGATCGTATTCTTGAAGGATAACGATCCAGTGGGAAAATTTTCCATTAATTTGCTGACGACTAAGCAAGTATTGCATAGGGTTAGAATCTGCTACGACCTTAGTCGTGCGAAGAAGAATGTAATGACGTAGTTTCTGGACTGCGAGGACGACTTCCAGGGCTAGTTTCTCTTTGTGTTTATACTTCAAGGGTGGCCCTGAGAGGATTTTACTTATGTAGTAAATGACATTCTCATGATCATCATCACCGATTTGAACGAGAACTCCTGCTACTGAGACAACTGATGCTGATATGTAGAGGATATAGTCACGATTATAGTCGGGTGAACTAATTAAAGGGGCGTTAGATAGCGCCATTTTAAGATCGTCAAATGATTTTTGGTCATGTTCATCCCAATGAAATGGGATGTCCTAGCATATTAAGCAAAGGAAACTATGTGCTTGAGTGGCGTAGTCTAGGACAAATCACCGTAGAAAGTTATCTTTTCCTTGTAGGCTCTGGAGTTGACGTAAATTCCGGGGAGGTGGAATTTATGTGATGGCTTGAACTTTGAGGGGGTCCACGATAATACCTCTTTGGGAAATGATGAATCTGAGGAGGCACCCTATAGTGATGTAGAGCACACACTTGAGGGGGTTCAAGTGGATGTTGTACTGACGACACTGTTGGAAGATGATCCATAAATCATCAAGATGTTGGGTGCATTTCTTGGATCGAGCTGTGAGGTCGTCCAAGTATGCAAGGATGATATGAGAAAGATCATAAAAAATGTATGTCATAGCCCGTTGGAAAGTTGTGCTAGCATTCTTTAAGACAAAATGCATGACACGATATGCAAAAGTACCCCAAGGGGTAGTGAATGTGGTTTTGTATTGATTAGATGGGTGGATTTGGATTTGATTATAACCAGAGAAACCATCCATGAAGGATAGAGCCTCTTGGCAAGTGCATTCGTCGATAATTTGATCGATGAAAGGCGTTGGAAAGTTGTCTTTGGGACATGCGTGATTGAGATCGCGAAAGTTTGTGCAGACGCGAATAGTGCCCTATTTTTTGTTAATGGGTACAGGGTTGGAAACCCATGATGTATAGGCGATGGGGTAGATGAACCTAACTGTGTGTAATTTGTCAATCTCGTCTTTGATGGCCGCTGCTTTGGATGGGTGTAGCGGTTGCTTTTTTTGATGAACTGGTGTAATGTCAGGCCAAGTGTCGATGCGATGTTCGACGATAGAGGGATCAAGGCTAGGCATTTCTGTGTATGACCAGGCAAAAATATCCCGATATTGTTGGAAGAGGGATGTATACGCGGTGATTTCTTGAGGAGTGCAAGCGATGCCAATGGTGATTTCCTCGACGACTCCATTTTTGATGGAAATATCGATTTTGATGGTCAGGGAAATGTTAGCCATGTTGCCTTATTCAAAATCATCAGGGGCATGAATGGGGTTGTTGAACCAGTCGATATGCCCTGATGGGATAAAATCCTTGGTTTCGACCGCATATATGGGGTGTTGGTTAGGAGGTGTAGAGGTTTCCTATGGAAAGAAGAGTGCTCGGTGGTGTAGCGCATCCCATGGGTAGTTAGGGGTGTTTAACTCTTCGAGTATGTCCTTGCCACAGTGGAATTGATGGGAATACAAGGAGTCGTAAGGAGTGATATCGGTTACTATCACCATGTGGCTGTCCCCTGGTGATGAAGAAGCAAGGGGAATGACGCAATGAGATTGCGATGGTTCACTCAACATAAACCAAATATCAAAGTACTGAGGAGTACTTGTGGTAGTTGGATGTAAAATTTCCGTAGGGAAATGAATGGGAGAATTGGGGGGAATTGGGGATGAATCCTCGAAGGAGTCATCCAAGAACCATGGAGGCATCGAGAGTGCCTCGGGTTTAGGAGAAATGATATGAAGAATCTCTAGTGACGAGGTAAGGTCAACCATTGATTCTGCAGGGGTTTGAATCAGGGTCAATTGGCGTTGCCTATATTCAATGATCATAGGACATTGGTATGTAAAATGATCTAAGGATTCACATAGAGAGCAAGGGAATCTCATACGTTCATTGACTAAAGTTGTGACATAATGGATGTCAGTGATTTTTGGTAGGGATGATGTAGCTGGATTGGGTTCATTCTGGAAGCTTTGGCGTACTGAGACTATTGTCTGCCGGAAGCGTGGTAGAGCTTGGAAATGGTGTGTATAATGGCCATATTTTGAACATATAGCACAAGAAAATTTGGTTCATAGCCCTTTACTACTTGAGTGAGGGGTGGTGGAGGCAATACTTGCTACAATGGTGAGCGTTGATGGTGTTTGTTTGAGTAGAATCAAGTTCCGTAACTCGAGTAGAGATGGGCAGTTGTTGGTTTGGTGTCCATATTTCTCACATAGCGTGCAAGGGGGTTGGATGCACGGGGGAAGTGGAGCTATGGGCTCCTTCTTCTTTCACCTGCCCCCAGCTGTGGCAGGGAGGTTAGTGAGTGGGGGTGTAGAGGGTATGGTGGGAGTGAGTATGGGAATCGTCATTGGGATTCCTTTTGTTTGGGGGGGAAGGGATGGTTGAGGGGCCATCTCTGGTGGATGTAAATACCAAACTGGAATTGCTAACACCATATTAGGGAGGGTAAGCATTGCGGATACTTGGAAAGCTTGTACACTTGATGGGGGGTAAAAGAAGGGGATTTGAGTAATGTCTTGGGGAACTATCTCCCAAACTAGGATATGGTCTTGGGGAGAGGTGAAATCATGGACTGATGGAGTTGAGGATTTCACAGGAGGCTTGTGAGGGGGGAGATCTGCGACTAGTGGGACGTCAGATATGATAGAAGCCTCCCTAGGAGGAAGGGTATCCTCTATGTCAGTTCCGTTGGATGATACGACACATACTTGATTGGCAAGATGAAGGAGTGGTGGTGCACCATGGTAAGTTCCTAACAATGATGGGTCTTTGAAAATTTCGAGACCCATTTCGATGAGTGGGTATGTGTCATGACTCATGTGGATGAGAGGAAAAATGTTATTGATGTTGGCAGAAGGGTTAGGCTTGTAATGTGAGACTTGTTCAATGGTAATGATCTTCCCTTTATGGGGGAACATCATCGTTCGACAGATGGAAGAGGCAACTGCCTTCATAGCGTACATGTAGCTATGACCAAACATGATATTATAATCGAGCGGGGCATCGATAACTTCAATGTCTATGCGAATGGTCTTGCCCCCGAGTTCTACGGAGACATTTTGGAAGAGCCCTTCAGGAGATGATGGTCGTCCATTATAAGATTGTAAGGTAATGGAAAATGGTATGAGTTTGGGGGAACCAAGTTTTTTCCATACAAATTTGGACATAATGCATGTGGATGCACCTTCATCGATGATGCATCGATGAACTGTAATGTTCCAAATTTTTACTGGGATTTGAAAAGCGATTAGAGCGGGAAGGCGAGGTTCTCCGCTGTCGAGATCACATGTGATGAGTTGGGTATCCATGGGTTCGACTACCCCCAAGGTGGAAAGTAATGATTTATGTTGAGTGGGACAAGTTTGAAGGACCTCTAAGAATGACATGGTAGCCGGGGATTGTGCTAAGTCATCAACCAAACTATAATTATGAGCTTCCCTAGCCTAGGGATTGTGGACATTCCTCTGCACTGGGATGCGAGTGATGCGAAGAGGTGTTTCAGCAGTAGGGTGAGGGATTACCAACGGGGGTCTCGTTGGTGCTGGGTTTGGTTCTGGGGGAATGGGAGGAGACTCTGCGGGTGCACGGTATTGATGACTACATGTTTACAAAAGGATTTCTTCCTCACTGGTGTGGAGGATGGTATGATCTGCGGGATTGTTTGGATTGAGATACTGTCCCGACTATGGTGGGGTATGCTATGTATCTTGTTGGGTGTTTATCAAACCTTGGTGCAGAATGGGATTCTGCAGCACATCTAGGGGGGGTTGTTGCATGTATTGTTGTGGGGCCTACTGAGGGGCAGGAGGTGCTGGAGGATGTGGTAGACTGCCTGAGTCTTTCAACCATTTAAAATCAGTGATTTGGGGGAATTGATGAGTATAATGAACGAACTCACCGCAAAGGGCACAAGGGAAAGTGGTTTTGATAGTATTGTTATTTCTCCCTTGACACCTGTTGTTATTTCCCCCTTGGGGTTTCTGATTCCCTTATTTCTGGTTGCCCCTAGTAGGTTGGTTTTGTTGGGGTTGATTCCTTCCTTGACCTGGGTTGTTATTGTTCATGTTTCTTCCTTCTCTTTTGGCATTATTTGACGGGTGGGTCAGATTTTCCATATTCAGTTGTTCAAAATTTTGATATTGCTGAATGGGAGAGGGTTGAACAAAATTCACCCCAACGTGAGGGTGTGGGGGTGCCATGGGTTATGGAGGACCAGGAAATGGAAAGTATGGTTTCTATGGGAGTTGTGATCCATAAGGTACATAGAAAGGCATGGTTCTTTTGCTAGTACTTAAAGTATAAGCTGAGGTAGAGGGGTTACCAGAACTTGTTTGGATAGGTGGGTGTATTGGGGGTGCTGGTGGTGGCCCATTGAGGGGTGGAGGAATAAAATCAGGGTATGGCTGTTGATAAGGGGGTGGGGGGTAATAAGAGGTTCCCCCATATGCTGACAGATATTGAGGTGTGCCATACATTGGTGGTGGTTGGGGTTGATGACTGTGGTGTGTGGTATTTCCAATCAATCCATATGCTGAGTGAGACATCCTAGGTTTGTCTTAACCGAATGGCACGGGTTTTGGGAGATTAGGAAGTGCTGTGTATAAGTACCCTGATTGTGAATAGATGAGGTTGTATTGTTGAGACTTACTGATTGCTTCTTCTTTTGCTTGAGGGAAGGTGGAAGCTACATCTTTACCGAGGAGAGAGACAAGTGATCTGAGAAACTAGTCAAGACATTGTTGTTTGGTGGTTTTAGATTTTCACAAACTACGTCGTCTACGCCACTCGTGAATTTGATCAGTGATATGTGTGGATGAGGTTTGTTTGAAATTAGAGAGTAGTTCAAGACCATTGTCGTAGCAGATTGGTAATTGGAAGAAGGTAAAAAATGCTTTGGCCAAGGACTCAAAAGTCGCATGGGACCCTAATTTTTCGTCTACATAACATTTGGCTGATGGGCCAATGAGTGTGCATTGAAATAATCGTAGTTTGATGGAATCATCCATGATGCTGTTGGAAGAGAACCATAGGTGGAAATTTATGACATGGTTGGCAGGGTCATCGCCTACCTTTCCTTCAAACTTGGGGATGTCTAAAGGTAGTTTGGTAGGCATTGCAGGCCATGTGGGGTCATGCAATACAGGATCATTGGTGAGTTTTCTTAGATCTAGTATGTTAAGAGAGGCCAAATATGGCATCTATAGTGGGGGTGGAGGATTAGCTCCAACCATGGCGTGAGTGTGTTTTGAACCTGACCCTTGAGGGGGGCTAGGTGAGTTGGTGCTTCCCCCTTGAGAGGAAGTTGGCCCTCCGCTTCCATGTAGAGGAGAGAGAGTGGAAATGGGGACTTGGGAAGTGGACCCAAGTAATGTGGAACCAAGCAAGGTTGATCCTAAGACAGTGGCACTCACAGGAGTGTGTGAAGGTTCTGCCGATGAGTTGGAAATATCAGGAACTCCCCCTAAAATAGGAGGGAGGTTTAGTAAGCATATGGAACAATGGGGGTTCTGTGGGTCCCCTATGATGTCTAGATAAGTGGATGTGTGCAAAATGTGATGAGAGAAAATAAACAAGAGCCTTTGTTGCAAATTTTGAACTTTACACAATATATATATCTAGATCAAAATGTAATCAGAAGTGCATCATACATAAAGTGTTTTGAAAAAGAAGCATATATGTGGGTAAGTGGGTTTTGTCCGCGTGGGGAATCAAAGAAAACAAATGCTCGTGTCCTAAAAGATGTAACATCCTTCCTCTCAAATAGCACTGGACCTTCCAATAGTACTCAACAGTGGGGTCAGAAGTCACCAGAAGAGAAACTAGTGAAGGATGAAATAATCAGTTATAATGCGGGGTAAAGGGGGCATATCCCGAAAGAGCTGGCAATATTTCCCAATAGCGACACAAAATCTAATCAAGGTGAAATTGCTGCCCACAATTTCCACCTGGGTAGATGTCCTAAAATTTGGTCACTAGGTACCTCGGTCAAAGGGCGACATTTAGATTTTGGGCCTAAGTAATGGGTCATGGGCTAGATCCCGTCCAAGAGGTGGGTGCCTCAAGGGGGGATGCACAGAACAACCAAAACTCAGCCTTCAACCCTTCATGGGTATCTCCCTGCCTTATGGTGTTAGGAACACTTGACTTGGAGGATTTTCAGTTCCCTATTTGACAACCTCTATTGTTTTGACAATGTGAGAACCAGATAATGAGGAGTTATTTGGATGCCTATCCCCGAAATCCTACCTAGACTAAAAAAATTTTTTTGGCACCTCCTATGGAGAAAAACTTAGTAGTTTTTAGAAATTTTTTAGATGTGGTTGTTTGAATGATTGGGGTTGTGAACCAACCTCGTTGAAATTAAATGGGAGTGGATAGTTTTGTCAAGAAAAGGGTGGGGTGTTTGAGAATCCCTTTGGAGGAAACTTACTTTGACCTCCACATTTCGAGAAGAAAATATGTGAGTGATAAGTGACTTTTGTGTGTGAATGAGTGAAAGTGCGCCAATGTTTTAATGAATTAGGTGTCACCTTGCTACATGTGGACTTCGCTTGGTCCTTACAAGTGTTGATTACCTAATTAACTAAGTGCCTTTGGTACAACCTTGCGTAATTCAAAAGTCCCTAGGAAAATAGCATGTGGACATGTGGGTCCTTTACTATTCTTTTAAATCTCTATTGTGATTTAATCTAAGAAAATCTTTGAAACTATCCTAGATTGTGATCATGTGGGAATGTATGGGCTCGTTACAAAACCTTTAAACTTCCATAGTGATTTAATCTAAGAAAGTAAATTTCAACACTATCCTATCTTTGTAGCATGTGGGCATGTATGGGCCCGTTACAATCTTAAGATGTGTTTTGAAAAATAACCTAAGAGGAGTCCCAAGAGGGGTTGTTGTCCTCTCCTAAAGGTTTTAATCTTCTTAAGGGAGATGAAATTGTCCTACAATCTTTTTTTGATTCTCAAGGTCGCTTGGAAGTGCGAGAGAAGAGCATACTAAGTGATTGTTATCCAACTTCTAGTACCAATGCAAGTTTTATGTGATTTAGAAATTATTCCAATTTATACTTTTAGTCAAAGAAAGCCATCCATGTGGCGCAAATGAAAGAAAAAGAGGAAATAATGATTTAAAACCCCCTAAGTTCCTATGTGTTTTGACTAATCCCTTTATATGAAGAGGGAACTAAGTGTGGTGCATCTTAAAACATGCATGGAATCACTTTTAAGAAGGCTAGGGTCCTTCCCCAAATCACAAAAAACCTTACAATGTGTATTTTTTGCACAGGTGCACGGGTCTCAGTGTAGACAGAGGCGCACTAAGCGCTTGTGCGTAGACCGAAATGAGCTTATGGGCACAGGTGCATAAAATAGAACTTTGACTTAGGTGCATGTGCGCACGATGCACATCCGTGAGCCAAAAAACCCACGCACAACTGAAACAAGGCCGTGAAAGAAAATTCCATATGGAATTCTCTCAATTCGACTTGGAATTGGATGTTTTGCAGGTCATCTTGGGCCAGTTAATGCACCTGGAGGTTAAATAAACCAAAAGAAGAGATATAAAAACCCAAATGGGGTAGGAAATTGATACCTTTCCCCAATGGAGTTGCCAATCTGTTGCGCCTCTTTCATCACCTTCATGAGCAAAACATAGGTGCTTGCAAGCTTAGTTGGGTTTTCTAAGAAGGACAGCTGTAAGGAAAAGGGTTAGAGAAAGAAATATAAAAGAAAAACTAAGAATTAAACTAAGAAATAAAATAACAACTAAACTAATGAGCATAGGGACATAAGGAAAAAAGATATAATAAGATCCATGTCACCAATGGTAAGGTTTATATCAGTGAAAGAAAACACCAAGAAGAAAGAGGACTATGAGTCCCTTATTCCACCAAGGGAGGGCTCCTGGACCCCCACAAATAAGCTCTTCTTACAATTTTGAATGAAAATGGTGAAATAATTCTTTGCTAATCCACTCAAGGGGTGATATGGATTGCCCAATGTAATGGTGCTAGGATACGCTTGATGAGAATAGAGGATTCCTCAAGAGAATAGTAGCAGCATAACTTTGCTATTGAATTCCTTAAAAAATGAAGTGCACCCATGGACTTTTTATAGCACCTCTTTGAGGTATTGTGCAACCAACTTGTAGTGTGGAAAGAGGCTAATTAGGGAATTTTTAGGTCTTTGACCAACCACACAGTTGGATCTAGTCCAGATTTGAGTGTCAAAACAACTTGGAAGCTGAACCAGAAGTGGGTGGGAGGCCGACCACTCTCATAAATGCATCATTCTCTGATTTGCGTGTATTTTAGCGACCAAAACAATGCATCGAGTGCATGTGCGCTTTTCCTGCATTTCTATTTTGCGCATGTGTGCGCGCGCCCTGTGTAGTCATAGCGCACTTTAATTTTGTCACTAGTTGTATAGATTTTGACCCTTTGGAAATGATTTTGTGGTAATTTTGGTCCATGGGTGACCTCATAACTGTTTGACGATGTTGAATTCTTGTAAAAATTTGCAGACGAAATTTCAGTGATAACAGTCAGGTCCCTTGTTCATTCTCCCTGGTTGACCACAATCTCAAAATCATATTTCTGGAATAACAATAGCCATCTACATTTCCTTCCCCCCAACCCTGGCTTGTTGACTAGGTATTTCAACACAGAGTGATTGGTGAACATCTTAAAATATCCTCCCAACAAGTAGTGATGAAATTTCTACAGTGCATACATCATGGCTAAACCTTCTCTTTCAATGGTAGTGTAATTTATCTCAGCTGTTGAGAGCTTCCTTCTAGTAAAGGCTAATGATTGGTCTATATCTCCTACTCTTGGTTGTGCTAACACTACTCTAAATGCAATAGATGATGCATCGACGTGCACATGGAATTCCTTACTCCAATCTGGGAAAATCAAAATAGGCACAGTGACCATTTTCTATTTCAGTGTGTCGAAGCTTTGCTGACATTCCTCTGACCATTGAAACAAAGAATATTTCTTTAAAACATACTCCATGGGTGTTGTTATCTATGCATATCCCTTGATGAACTTTCTGTAGTATCCAGTATGTCCCAGTGTAGTGCGCAACTGTCTAACCGAAGTAGGAGGGGGTAAATCAACAATGATGGCAATCTTGGAAGGATCTACCAGCAACCCTTGCTTACACACAATATGGCCTAGCAGCACTCCAAAGGGTGAAAATAAGATACACTTCTTCAGGTTCAGGGAAATATGACATTGCTTGCACTTATCCAACATTAGTATTAAACATTCAATATGCTTTTGCAATAAGATAAAAATAGTCCAATCGTCAAAATATGCTTCCATAAATTTATGTAAATATTCCTTGAATGCTTCTACCACCACCATAGAAAACATGGCTGGTGCATTCTTCAATCTGAAAGGTATCACTGTGTACTGGTAGGATCCCCATTTTATTGCAAATGTGGTCTTATGGCGATCTTCCTTGGCAATCCTGATCTGCTGGTAACTTGAAAAGCCATTTGTGAAGGAGTAAACTTCCTGTCCTCCCACATTATATAACACTTCGTCAATAAATGATGTAGGGAATGGATCATGTAAACATGCATCATTTAGTTTCCTCAAGTCTACACAGATTCTGATCTCTCCTATCTTCTTATCTTGAACCACCATAGGGCTAATCCATTCTGACTCTTCAACAATTTCTATGATTCTTGCTTCCAACATTCTGTCTAATTCAATCTTGACTTTCTGCTTATACTTGGGATGTAATCTATATGGTCTCTGCTTGAATGGCCTTGCATCTGGTTTCAATGGGATCTTGATTTCTCCCATGGGCCCTTTAATTCCCTTCATGTCAGTAAACTTGGTTGGAAACAAGTCCTGATATTCATGCAATAGTTCTGTGATCTTGTCAATAGTGGCATCATCCCAATAATATCCAACATTTGTGATCTTAGGTGCTTGCTCTGTTCCAATGTTAACTTTCTTGATTTTGATTGGTTGTCCAATAAAAGGTAGTTTGACTCCTGGTCCTTCTATGTCTCTTTGTCCTTCTGTTTCTGTGATGTTCACATTCCTAGGATCATCATCTTCATCAACATTGATATTGTAACAACCTTGCAATTTCTGAAGAGGTGCAGTCCATTCATCCTCTTCTTGCTCAACAGGGAGGTTAGGTGCCTCCTCAAAGAATTTATGTCTTACAACTTGTAAATCTTGATCTACTGTGGGGTAATGAATTTTAAATAAGAATGTAGCTACAAAGTTCTGAGTCATACCATACCAATCTGCAGTGGTGAGGTGTAGTTCTACTTGAAGATGCCAATTGATAGGTGTTGTATCCAAAGTTTTGATGAATTTATGCACCCACTTCTCCTGAGGAGTGATGCTCCAGGTCTCCTCACAACTTCGCACATGGTCCTTTGGACAACTCTCACCTGTTTATCGAACTTCACATCCTTCGACTTGGTCTGAAAAGTGCACTGTCATCAGAGTGTGACATTGTACCCAGTCAACGATGTTCTTCTTGTGTGTTCCCCACCATCTCGTTGGTGTTGCTTTCAAGGCCTCATCTAGTGCCAACAACCTCTATTGTACTGGTACATTTTCTTCAAATTCCAACAAGAAAGTTTCTAAATGATTTAAACTATCAAATGTGGGCAGATTACTTACTTCTGTGCCAATCCAATGAACTTCCCTGGTCAATCTAGCACACCTCCATGCAGAAAATTCATACATTGTTTTCTTCCAATTCTCTTGTGCTTCTTCCGAATCTGATGAGCATGCGCTGTCACTTCTCCAGCTTAAATTCCCATCTGCTGTAGGATTAATATAATCCTCCTGTCTTGCAGTCAATTTATATATATTCTCTAGCTCGTATGCACAGTCTTCTTCTCTAATGGGTTCTATGTATCTGCAACCTTCATCAGGATCAAGAGGTGCAATGACCCTAAGGCCATCTCCTTCAAATTTCATTCTTCTTTTCTTTAATTCAATGACAGTGGAATTTTTAAAAGCCCAATCAATTCCTAACAACGCAGGATAAGTACAACTATCATCAACTATCTCAATCACCTCAAAGTCTGCAAATGTTCTTACCCTGTCGATGTCCACAGGGACATGCTCCAATCTTCCAAAGGGTCTTACTACCTACTGATTAGCCATCCTAAGCCTGATAGGGGAGTAAATAAACTTAGGTTTTCCCATCAGTGCCTAGGTCTGCTTCATCATAACATTGACTTCTGACCTTAAGTCGAGGACCACATAATCTATGTCATAATATCCAATATGAGAATTAAGGTGTAGTTCCTTATTTGTCCTTTTCTTCCTAGATACTTGATGTACTGCTTTATTCAGCATAGGATACATCCTGCCTATCTCATACTGTCTGATCAAATTTTGTATTTCTTGTACATCTCTTTCATCCTTAATCAAATTGATGCAAGTTCATAATAATTCCATAATCTTTCTTACCTCTTTTCATCCTCCAGACGAAGCAGAATGATTGAATTCCAGAGGCATTCCACATTATCTCACTTCGGGTTGTGTCCTTGATGAAGAAGCCTAATCTCTTCCAAATTATTTTCTTGCCTCTTCAAATGTATTCTTTTCTTTCCTTGGATCAAACACTTGTGTCTTCTCTACAGCCTTTCTGACCCTTGACTCTTTTGTAGTCTTTCTTGGGGTCACTCTGTCTTCTCCTATAACAATGCCTCCTCTAGTGATAAAAGTGACTATGGGATCCTCTCCACAAGGTTCTACTGAGATTATTTGTACTTTCTAGTTTCCTCCTCGTCTCTCCTAAAGTTTGGCTAACAACACAAGAAAATCTTCAATAACATGTTCAAATGAGTTGCAATAGCTGCAAGTGGTACAAGGGTTCTGGCAGTCCCTTGCCAAGTTTCCTGGATATGCACAGTTATAACAAATGATATGACCTTGACCTCGGCCCATGCCTCCTCCTCATCCTCTTCCCCTGAATCCACTGTGAGGGTTGAAGTTTCCTCTTCTCGGGGAATTAAATTGCGTAGTATTTCCCTCTTGCTGCATCTCTCCTTGAATCCTATATGTATCTCTTGACCTTTCATGCAAGAGGTCATAAGCCCTATAGTTCTTCTCTTCATGCCCCACAGATTTACAGAATGTGCATTAAATATTGGTAGGTTTCTGGACATATTTTTGCATGTAATATCATTCACCAGGGCAATGTCTATTTCTACATGCCTCGCACCAAGGTAGAGTAACATGCTTCAAAGGGATCAGAGCTCCAGAAGCCAAGTATTCATGAAATAGGGGACAATGCTCCTTATCATGTCCTTCTAATTTTCATTTGATACACCAAATGTATTATCTTTTATCTTTTCCCTTGTCTTTCTTCGTATCTTCAACCTGCAGAGATAAGCTAGTTATCTGAATCAAAATCTGACTCATACCTAAGATAGATTCTTCCATGGGGTCCGATTCTAGTTTCATGGCGATCTCCAATGCCTTAGCCTGTGAAGCAACCTTCTGCTGCATCAGAGGAACTATGATGTGTGGTAGGAGGGAAACAATGAACCATTCCTTATTCTGCTCATCCCGAATTTGAAAACTCAAACGACATGTCAAGGTCTTAAACCTCTGATCAAAATCCCAAACACTTCAACTACTTTCTTATTGATTTCTTTCAATTCTGTAATGCACTGTGACTCCGACTTGGGTTTCTTGAATTATGCACTCAACACATTCTTGATATTGTTCAACGGTTTAGCCTGTGAAACTCGTTTAAAAAAATTCATGTACCAGCTCAGTGCGTGGTCTCTCAAGGTAATACTTAACTAAACTCTCTTAATTGCTTCGTCATTAACTTTCTTAATACTCCATACAACTTCATATAAAAACCAGTGCTGATCAGGATCTTCAGATTCATCTCTTCTAAATATAGGTAGCCTCATTTCATCTGCGATAGATCTTCCTAGGTTTCTTGACTAAGTATGTACTAGACTGATAGTAATAGTGATATGAGTGCTCTGATAACTCTGGCTACTCTGGTTACTTAATGTTTCTAAAATAGTAGGAGGAGTAATAGTACTTACTTCAACAGTCCGCACAATTCCTAAAGTTTCTGATTCTTCTCGGTGAGGTTCTTTGGTCTTTTCTTCCCCTGTCCCAACAGACCCTGAATGTTCCTCATTCAATAACTCTTCCTCTTCTTCATTGTAAAACCCTTCGTCCTATGCTAGTGGTTCGTGGCTCTACTCAAATAGTTCTACTAAAGGAACCTCTCTGAAGGTTCTCCCACTGCGCATATGTCCAACCTCTATGTCGCTGTTGCTGTCTGATTTTTTGAAAATTAGTTTTTCAATCCGACCAATTACTGTATCTTCAAGATTTTTTTCTCATGTAATAGCATCTTGATCTTCAACTTCAAAAAGTGTAAAATTTTTCCTCTAGGTCCCTTGAAGAAATATCTCTCTGCTTGGCTATACGACTCTACTCTATCAATAGAAAAATTGGTAATGTACCCTCCAATGGTGCTATCAAACCAGTGATCTACTGCTCTTGACATGGTGTTATCAACTCTCTTGACCTTCTTGATCGGTGCCAACCTCCAAACCACAGGTGGTCTAGATCTGATTTCAAACTAGGTATCTGCTAATCTAGCTAACTACTCGTATAGCTCCCTATGAATTCCTCCAAAGAAAATATCGTGTATATTAGTAAATATATACCTTCCCAACCAGTCTTCTGTACTAAGATTAGGGTTCTTATTCTTAGCTTCAACGAATTCCTTTTCTTGTTTTTCTATCCACTTCTGAATCTCTATATTCGATGGAAACCACCTTGACATTCCCTCAAGAAGATCCTGGTCCCGACAACAGAACCATTTTTTGTCACAGGGGTAGACCCAGGATTCAACTCTAACAATGCACCAACAAGCCCTAACTATTGGTCCTTTCGAAAACACCTGCAGAGCAGATGCAGTCTCACTCGAAGTAACAATGGGGGGTTTTAGGACACATGTGTCTACAACCAGAGGAAATGCAAAGTGGATCCAAAGTAATAACACACAACAACTAGTTATTCTTTTACCAACTTAAACCTACTTCACATAGTTATATCTCAGATCTAGCTCAATAATGCAATAATAGACTAACAGGAAGTAAAGAACACAATATCAACCACATAAGACACCAAGATATACATGGTTCACCCTCTCCCTAGGCCTACATCCAAAGAACTACGTTTCTTGATATTATATGAAAACTTACAGTTCTATCTGTGCTCTTAGCTTGCATTTCTCTCTCTCCTTCTCTCTCTTCCTCTCCCTTCCCTACGCACTCAGCTGTAGGGTTGATATTCACACCTAGCTAAAGACCTTACAATACCAAAGTGCTCTCATCCACAACACTTCTCTCTCACACAACAATGATCACTTGATATCACAACATAACTCTAGCCAACAACGAACCCCTCCTCACTCATCTAGGTATTTATTTATACATTACAATGATTCTCAGACAACCTTAGGCCGAAGCCTAGGTGTCAAAACCCTAAATTCCAAAACCCTAGGTGTCTAAAACCCTAGGTCCCCTTTGACCTGGGTTTTCAGGGCTTCACTAGCTTGTCTTTTCGTCTTTCCCACGAGGTGATCCAAAGCATCCATTGGTGGATTTTTCCACTTGCTGAGTTGTCCATAATCCATATTCCTTGTTGATTTGTCTTCCTCTATCTTCTCGTCCAACAAATCGTTTTCCCTTACTTCGCTCCTTCTTTTCTTCTTCTTTGACCACTTCGACCCATTCTCAGTCAACGTGCCTTCCGTGCAGTTCGTACTTCGCCTTTTCTCTTCCATTTTCTTCACTTTCTTCCTTAATCCATTACCAAGGGCCAACATGGGGTTATAATTTAGAATAGTGCATGCAAATTTGATTGGTCAGTTAAATTCCCAAGAAATCAAAAGAATAATTTTGATTCTTTATGGAAACAAAATCGTACATAATTTCATGAATTTGTTAAATTGTTTATCCTAACAAATTTTGTTGGCTGCACATTTTTCAGAGTCAACGACATTTAGATCAGAATAGGATCAACACAAGTTTAGAATCATGGAATATGTGTAGGGATTTTACATCTATGAAGAAGAGGTAAGAGGAATGTATTCCCATATGGGTGATGAAGGTACTAATTCAAATGGACATGGAGAGGGTAAGGAAGAAAGCATGAACTTGGTAGAGAACATAAAATGTTTGCAAAAGGATGTCCTGAGTTATAAAGTTGATAATGAGAGGCTTATGAAATCGAAGGAACAACATGAAGACTTCAACATCAAGTTAATGCAGAGATTGGATAGAATAGAGAAGAAGATGGATAAGGAGATTGAGTCAAGTAGATCAGGGAGCCATAAGTCTCATGATAAGAGGAGAATAACATGAAGTGTTGGCAGGCATCACCATCACTCTCCAAGGCATTCAACTAGGAGAGATCACAACAATGCAAGTCCATCCCTTGTTAGGAAGTATAAGAAGAAGTCCGTGGTGCATGAGCTATAGGGGGAAATGAACAAAATCAAGCGTCCTACTTTTGATGGTGAGCACAAGAAGGATGCGGATGTAGAGACATGGATGATAAACATGAGGAAGTATTTTCAGTTTCATAATTACTCTTCACAGGAAGAAGATATAATTGTTATTTATCAGCTCAAGGGAAAATCATCAATGTGGTGGGATCAATTGTGTAGGTACAACACATTGATGAGAAGAAGGTGACTTGGAAGGAATTCAAGAGGTATTTTCAAAGGAAATAATTAACTAAGAGATACTATGATAAGAAAATGAATGAATTATTTGAACTTAAGCTTCGGAGTATGACCATAAATGAGTATGAAAGGAGGTTTTTAGAGCTGCTGAAATATGTTTCCTTCATCAAGGATGAGAAAGTTAAGATTCATAGATATTTGAGTGGGATGCCATCATTTATCATTGACATGATACAATACGATGATCCCAAAGCATTTGAGGAAACTATAAGAAGGGATAAGTGTATTTATGATCAACATAAATGGAAATCAACTTACCAAAAAGCTTGGGAAAACAAGAAGAAAAGAAAGATGGAATAGAGGAAGAAGGGGAATAATCCACCATTCTTCAAAAATAACTATCAGGAACAACCAAATTCTAAGGAATCCATAATGACAGAGACATTGGGGCAAAGACTAGTCAATAGGACTAGTCAGATACCCTATCTTCCACAGGGTGTATCTACAAATTTTAGATGACCCAAAAGATGAAATTACTTTGTAGATACCTTACTAATTTATGAGAATAGCCTCTAGTGTTCAGGGTCTGAAACATTACATAATTGTTTTTATAGTGAACATTCCATAATGACTCAATTCAGGATGATTCCATAACCCTATTTTAAAAAGGTTGTATGTCCGAAAGTATAAGGCCTAAGGAGATGAAATTTTAACCCAACGTACCCTGATCCGTCTACTAAATATCCTCCAGGTAGTTCCTTCTCAATCATTGTAGAAAAAATGTTATAGTGAAAATTCCATGGTGTCTCAGATGTTGCAGTGAAACCCCAAGACCTTGAGCTCTGATACCATATGTTAAGAACCAAATATCAATATAGCATAGAAAAACCTCAAAATAAGTACTCAACACCTTGAAAATGAGATAATTTCAGATAATAAGCCTCTTCGAGGGGGAAACCTCCCTTTACCCCACATAAATGTTCAAGTACAAGATGATTCCAAATGAAAATGTCTCCTTGGTATATATAGGAGACTAGGAGGTATAATTACAACTAATGGAATAAAGATGACATAAATAAAATAACATTACTAATGTAATATGCCCAAATTAAGGGGTAATGAGCCAATATTAGGGCTTAAAAGAGGGGCACGTGGCAACAGATAATCAAAATCGCGATTTTGTTAGTCGGAGGTTCTAGCATGGAGCAAGGTGCAAAGTTACCGAAATGCAAAATCGTGAAGCACCCAAGAGTTGGGCCCATGATCATAGCACAAGGCCATATGGAAAACAGGGCCATAAAGAAATTTAGACGCCTACTAAGCAGACAATGAATGATTTTGTTCGAGGAGATGGTCCTAGCCGTTGGTTTCAAAGTAAGTATGACCGTCGATCTAGATGGGTCATTTTGCAGGATCGAGCATCGAGATATTTGGAATCAAGTAGAGTGAAAACTCTCGAAATGAAAAATCCTGAAATCTCACATAGGAGTCCCAGGTCATGGCCCGAGGTTGCATGGAGCGATGGAGAGGAGTTGTGCCCAAGGTCGAGAGCACCCATATTATTCATAGTAGAAGGTTTGCGTGGTCTCGAGGCATCGAGATTGACTTGAAGGAATTGTGGGCACAATTCAGAGCATTCATGTGTGTCAGGCCTCATATTGATATCGATGAAGGTAGTTAATGGAAATGGGGGAGGTGGTTGAAACCTCGTCTCACCCCATAAATGGAAAGCATGGAAGAATTTGCCGTGGAGATAGACTGTCATCCCAAAGTTCCCCTGTTAACGGATTCTCCTACAAAGACCATACTGATATGAGCTAGCGTCTGACAGAAGAATGCATGTATAGACTAACAAGAGAATATGAAAACGGAAATCCTTGAATGCAATAGCCAGATCGCACCCCTGGTGGTTGTAGATTATTCTGAGTATAAATACTCAGTTTTGATATTTTTTTAGGGTCAATGGTTGAGCTAAGCTCCCACATTGTAAAGTTTTAATGAAGCTCTGGTTCTTCTGGTTATGTATCTATATTTGAGACTTCTTGTTTAGTGTGAGTTAGTTTCCTTTCATATCTCTGTAACAATTGTGTTAGAACACTCGGACATGGATGATCCAGTCGAGGGTAGTTATGTTTTTGTGATGTAGGTTTGATCACAATGACATCAAGACCAGTTTTAATCAGTTTCTTGTGTTGTCCTTTCCCTCCAACACTTAATGACTCGGGTATGGATGATCCAGTTGGGTTGTTGTTATTGAATTGTGGTGTATGTTTGATTTCATTTCAGTGATAACTTCATTCAACTCCCTAAAACTCTAAACCAAGAGAATATTGTCTTCTGATTTTTTCCTCCTTAGGCTACTAGAAGACCGGATGTCCATAGCAGACCTCTTCACTCTTCTCAAGTTGTTCCCCCTACTCACCTTTACTACAACTTGCTGACTAAATTTAGATCAATACCTCATCTACTTATGCATACCAACCCAATTTTCTAAGTTAAAGTGATAGAATCCCGAGTTTGCATCCATTATACCCCCCTTAAATTTATTCATTGTGACATACAAACTGATGGGTATTAGTCTTACCTCTTTCGCAATCCAGAGGTGACTTCTAGTGCTAACAAGTTCTTCAAGGGGTTTCATTCTAGCCAACTTAACCCACTTTCCTTATTTTAGGTCTACCCCACTTAACTTTAACCACTCTCCACAAATAGTAAGTTCTCCACTAACTTTATTATTTAAATAATTTCATTCTCAAAACCACTTGACTTGTCCATAAAGTAAACTCACCACTTCTTGTTGCAATCACTTTATTATTTAAATAATTTCTTCTTTGCAACCACTTTGACTACTTTGACCTTTTAGGGGCTTCTAGATAACTCATGGGGGTTCTCCAACTTCACAAGGCCATAACTTTATAACCATGAGGAGTTATGTGACATTCCACATATCACCAGAAATGGCATGACTTGTACTATCCATATAGAATAGTCTTACCTGAAAATAAATTAAAATTCATACCATTATGCATCAAACAAACTTGGGTCCCTTACCCATACCTTTGTGCTACCAGAATTTGTTACGAGACTTTCTTCAAGGGTTGACATCAATGACAACCAACCTAATTAATCAACATTTACTATGTCTTAGATGATTCCATTTGATCAATTCCATTTACGTATGCGCCTATGATAGAATAGTTTCTTTATGGCCTTAGAAAAATTATCCCAAGAAGATATTACTTTACCCTTTTGGACAAGATCAACTTGCATCTTACTCTCCCACCATATTAAGGTGGTGCCACTTAGTCGAAGTGTATCTAAAATTATCTTTAAAGCCTCATCCATAATATTTTGAACCCTACAATATACCTCTATTTTCTTGATCCGGTTGTCCAATTTCTCGGCATTCAATTCTCCATCATAGGTCGACAATTCAAACTTGACATCCAATTTTAATAATGAAAGATTATGATCAGACTTCTTAGAGGAATTATTTTGATGAGAATAATTTTCACTCACTTCAGAAGAAGATGATGGTGATGAGGATGGAAAAGGGGGCTCTGAAGGTCCACCATCTTCACCTCCTCCTTCTCCTTTTACCGATGATTCTTTGCTTACAAGATTTTGAATTCTTCATTCTGATGCATCTGTTGTTTCTTTTAATGGTTGAAGCATAGCTCTAATCTCTTCATGTCTCATGCGATGATATTCTTCTTCTCCTTTTTCAGAATCCATATTATGACTTCGAAATAGTTTTCCAATATCAGACTTATAACTTGTAAAATTTCCTTTACCAAGTTTGAGTTTGGCTCTTGTAAGCATTCACTTTCAAACAATTGTCAAACCTTCTCTGATACCAAATAAAATTTTCACTTGAATATATTCAAATTACATGTGGAGTACTTATCTAACCAAATACACTTTAATGATAAAATGACTTGAAAAGAATTAAGCACAATAGAACAACAATAATGAAAATCACATACACAATTTTTCTAATGGAGTTCACCCAATTTGGGTTACGTCTTCGGGTCTGCTTCCAATAAAGACCTCTTTATTAATGATCCAATGCTTGTGTTTTACAATGAACTTTTTACATGTTTCTCAAATGAAAAAACATAGTGCACAGTTGGATTTCTTGTGAAAAAATCATGAAAAATGGGTATAAATTTCTTGAAATTCTGTTAAGGGACCTCTCAACACACTTTATGGTGTATTTCAAATTCTATGTACCCTTGGGAACACACTCGAAGACAATCTATGAATAATTTTATGTGTGTATAAACCTCGATCAACGTGCCATTAAATAGGGCGCGAGCTCTTAAATTACCTCCAAATTCCACGATTATCATTAAATATAACTTTGACGGGTTCATAACCAAACATTCGCTTTAGGCGGATTGGTTAAATTTTTGGTTTATATACGAAAAGTCAGGGGTTCCAGCCCCACCGACAGCCATATATTCCCATCATTTTATTTGGCATGGTTATATATTGTTATAACCATATCATATATGGTTATACCCGTCTGCCATTTTGTTAGCCCTTCCACGGATTAGGTGTTTGTTACATGGTTAATACATAAGCCATGGGTTGGGGGCTTATCCCTTGGCCCCTTTCTCCCCCCAAATGAAACTTTAAACAACTTTTTTTTTTTTTTTTAAACATATATGGTGTAACACACCCACTATGGAATTTCAAAATTTTCGGCCTTTTTCTTCTTTTCTTAGAGGAACATAGTTCCCCGAATCCCTACGGGGCCTGATAAAGACCCTTCCAAAGCTTATCCGCACTCATATGATTGGCGGTTATGGCCATAGGCCTTATCGGAGGGTATTCATCGACTTTCACGATACGGGAAATTGTGATGCAGGTATTCCTTTGTTCATTTTGGGGTTTCATCCATCGAAATTTCGCGGCTAGTGAATATGAGGAAAACTAACCTATGAGAGTCCCAGGGCACCAAAAAGATGAAACGCCAAAACCATGTGTGCTAATCCATTTAGGGACTTTTCCTATCAAGATTTCATGATATGCGAGGACAAGGCATTTGCCTCTAGATGTCCCGAGTGCCGAAACACTGAAACATTAATTCTAGTGGCCCTATACTCATTTTCAGAATTTCATACTTCAGGGTTTTGCAAGTCAGGAGTTTGGGGGATGCGATGACAAGAGGTCTCACATCGGGATATTCCAGGAGCTGAACTCTGAAACACTACCTCTAAACATGCTTCTCTATTTTTGGGTTTCCTCCATCAGGATTTCGGGACATGCGACGACAGGGGGTCTCGCACCTGGGTTTCCCGGTAGCTGAAACTCTGAAAACTCATAACTTACCCACACGCTAACATTTCAGGATTTTGCAAGTCGGGATTTCAGGACTTGCAAGTACAAGGGGAATATTTCCTTCAGTATTTCAGGTACCGAAATGCTGAAATATCGAGGTTCCCCGACATGTTATCATTTCGGGTTTTCATATGTCGGGATTTCAGGAGTCGTGAGGACATGGGTTCTTACCCTCAAGTCTCCCGGGTTCTGAAATGCCGAAACTCTTACGGGCCGCCATGTGTACTCTACAGCTGAGCGGTCCATGCACTCCCATGGGTCTTGGGATCGATGATCCCGATCTCTTCGTTACTTGCGAAGGTTAAAAGGGGTTGAGGCATTAACGCCTATGTTCCTTCATCCAATTTAATGGTCATAATAGACCTTAGATCCTCCGAAAGGGTCTCATTCATGCATTTAGCAAGAGGAAGGGTATCCTAGGTACTAAACCATCAAAAGGTCCTAATTCACCCACACACCGTCACTTCAGGTTTCTGTGGATCGGGGTTTCGGGTCTTGCACGTACAAGGGAATACACCCTTGAGTATTCCAATTACTAAAATGCCGAAATATCGTAACATACACACATATTGTCCTTTCAATATTTCACCCATTGGGATTTAGGGACTTGCGAGCATAAGGGGATACACACTTAGGTATTCCAGGCCCCGAAGTGCCGAAATATCCTATCTCATCCAAATCCTAAACTATTTCAGGGTTTCAGTCATCGATATTTCATGACTCGCGATGACCAGGGTTCTTGCCCTTTTATTTTCTGGGTGTCGAAATGCCGAAACGCTTACTGGCAACCACATGTCCTTATAAATGGACAGTCCAGGTACTCCCATGGACCTTTGGATCTACGATCCCAATTTCTTTTCTACTCTCGAAGATAAAAGAAAAGGGTTGAGGCATTTAACGCCCTTATTTCTTCCTCCAATCTAACGGTCATGATTGACTGTAGATCTTCCGACATAATCTCATCCGTCAATTGATACTTATCCCTATGCTTCCATTTCAGGATTTCACGAATCGGGGTTTCGGGAATTACGAGTACGAGAGGACTCGCGTTTAGATACCCCAGGTGCCGAAATGCCGAAATGTTGGGATTTTAAGAGGCCCATTCTTCCTTGTACAGGATGGCTAAGACTTGCGCCACCAAATCCTCTTTTAGGTTCTTGGTAAGCTTTCCAGAGAGGGTATCTCCACGGAGAGATCTATTCCGGGTATTCCTGGAGACGAATAAGGGCATAGATTTCCCGAAAATAGACTTGAATATCTATATTAGTTCATAATATATATACATATATAAACATAAGCCATACGTGGTCTTTCCAATAAAAAAATACAGCCATCATTTCTGATCAAAACACCATGCAGATAGTCTTATACTGAAATCACTCATAATTGAACAGACTATGAACATACATGTCAGCATATAAATTTCAAGATACAAGATATAACACGTATCAAAAAAACACCAGAGGTGATGCAACTGCTGAGAGGGGTGCTCATTTCCACCCAACCGTAGGCTCAATGATTCTGAATGGATTTACCACTAGCCACCCCCGAGCTGAGACCACAATGCTACGAGACTGAGTCTCTGTTCGCCAGTGACCAAGAATGAAGGTTAATCTCCTTCTTTTCTACTATCGCTCACTCTGTATTTTTCGAGAGTTATTTTTCCTCTTTCCCTTACATCTACCCCCTGATCACACACTTTTCCTGCCTTTTCTCTTTTTGGCGAGGTTGCGTGTGGCACGATCTTCCTCATGGTGGTCAGGTATGAGGACTCTACGGATGGGCGATTCACCCCCATCCCTCATTACTCATGAGGAGCCATTTACCTACCAACTTGGTGAGTCATTTAATTTGGGGCCAACGAGCCGCTCTTAGTTCTCTGGGCCAGTGGAGTCCAAATACGGTATTGGTTTTGGTGGAAGTTAATGCCACCATTCCAGGTGCCTTCCACCACCTTTCTTCAGCCATCCTAGTCTCTTTTTCAACACACCCCCCTCTCAGTAGTTATGTATGTATATATATATATATATATATATATATATTCATAACATTATTTACATTCATGGAACTTTTTACTAAGGTCCATTCAAATCACACATTTACATCTCTAAGTTTTCCACAATACTTGGCCAATATAGTTATTTTTATAGACTGGGGGAAACATGGTGTTACATATGGTTAGGTCTCATAAGTGTGGTGAATTGGAAATGGAGGTTTGTTTAAGGCTTTGGGAGGTCGTGGGTTTGAACCTATTGACTCCCAAAATTTTTAATAAACCATGACCATAAAGGCCAATGGGAGGTATCCATGTGGTATCCTCTCATTGGCTCGTTCTTGCCATGTGTCAACATGTGATTCGTCCACTTGAATATATGGTCTGACTATTCACTTGCCAATTGGATATGCCACATTACCTGTATGATTGTACCATCATGTGCCATGTGTCACCCTTGTAGTGGTGACACATGTCACCCATTTTACTTTTCCCTTTGACCTTTTTCCAAGTTTGACTAGAACTTTGACTATTCATAACGTTTGCATATGAATTCTGTCTGAGGAAAATTTTGCGTCATTGGAAAACTATCACCAATATATACACATTGATGGAGTCTTAGAGAGAATTTGGTACATTTTAATTTTGAGCATTTATGAAGCATTCTATACCTCTATGGACATTCTGGATCCTCCTAGACCTCTTTGAGCACTCCTGGATCCTCTTGGATCATTCTTAGTGCATCTAGGAAAAACATTGCTAAGGATTTATCATTTTCTTCTTGTTTCTTTTTTTATTGCAGAGCCTCCAACTACATAGATAAATAATTTAAAATGTTTTCTTTCATATCCTCAATTAAATTTCCAATTTAAGATTTAGTGATTCTAGTTGTATTATTTGATGTTGAAGGAAAACCAATTTTTAACCCTCTACATTTCCTCATATTTTCTCTCAAGTAATTTTTAAAAAGGTATTTTATTTCAGCATAAGTGAACTAATATATATCCCCTACAACAATTAAATCCAAGTCTTCCATCAAGTTTTCTCTTACTCCTTTAAGAAACACTAGTTTGATTTATTCATCATCAAGTTTACAATTTGTAGCACGCTTGTAACTAAAATGAAATCTTTCATCATAGTCTTCTAAAGTTTCATCAGCCCTTTGCGTCATATGAAAATTTTTGTCTCTTGTTTCTCGTGCTTTACAATATTCTTTATACTTATCTGGAAAAAAATTCTTCATTTCTTCCCAAGTACCAATGCTTCCTCCTTTCAGTCCCATAAACCATCTTAAAGAAACATCTTTTAAAGTTGAAGGAAAAAATATTAGCTTCTGAGCATCATTTTTGTATTCATATGTACAACACAAAACTTCAAATTCAATCAAGAAGGTTTCTTGTTCCTTTGTAGGTATCCCATAAAATAGTGGAGGAATTGAAGGGTTTATGTTTTTCATTCTAGCCTCTTCATTAGATTCCCTAATAGGAAATGTGTATTCCTCTTCTTCACTATCTAGTTCAATTATTGGAATACATCTTTTTTCCTCGTCTCTTGTCTCTATCTCCTATGTTGAACAAAGTCTCAAGTCCCTAATTAGTACATTCATATTTACTCCAAAGGTTCTATAAAATCCCCACAAATCAATATATGGTATATCTAGTTCAATTTTAACCTTAGGTTCATCTTTTAAAGTATGATACGTTGAAGTAGAATCCTCTTTCTTATTTGATTCTTTAGAATTAGAAGTTGGAGGGGTATTAGGAAGAAACCTTCTAAACTGATCTCTCCTTTGGATAATTCATTCTTATTAAGCAAAGTATACTCCAATAAATAAGTTCCTAGAGACAAATGAAAAGAAAAATACTCCAAAAATATTAGCGCTTCCCTAGAAACGACACTAAAAAGTGATGGGTTCAAACAATGCTTGGAATTAACACTCCATTAATTGCAATAATCTACTTTAATTATCAACTTGGGGAACATGGAATTTCAAAATTCCACACACTATATATGCCTAGTTTTAGGATTTTGCTTGCTTATGATTTATTATCACTAACTATTGTTTTGTTATTTTTCAATTGTCTTGGGGGAAAACTACTTTTCTTGTTGTCCTAATTTAACAGAAAATCATAAGAAAATACTAACTTGTTGAACTTATGATTATAGTGAGAGGGTATTTTTAATTTATTTAACTATTCATGAATCATTCATTAGCACATGTAAATTCAAATCACAATGCATAGAGTTTAACGTGGAAACCCTTGCGGGAGAAAACCACAAAAACTTATATTTATAAATGTGTATAGGAACCAACCTACTGTTACAAATTTTGTAGGCACCAACCTACTATTACAAATCTTGTAGGAACTAACCTAATGGAGACACCAATATCCTTAATTTACCATCAACTAAGCAAGATATTGTGTAGGCACCAACCTACTAGAGACACCAATCTCCTCAATGGAGCACCAACTCAACAAGATATTATGTAGGAACCAACCTAATAGAGACACCGATATCCTTAGCTGAGCACCAACTTAGAAGACATGTATAGGAACCAACCTAATATATTCATACACAAATTACTTCTGAACCTACATGCTTCATACCTCATGTATTTCACAACATCATCATGCCCTTAAATTTCATACTCCAACAACTCTCCTTGCTTCATACCCTAGACATAGCTTCAAACCCTAGTCGAATTTATCCTTCATTCCCTAGAAAAACTCATAGCATCATTCCAAGAGTATAATTCCAAACTATCTCATCACAACCTAAAAAAAATCACTTTTCAACATCATAGACCTTAGTCCTTCATATCACACCCTTAAAACTCCAAGAAAACTCCTCTTGCGCACCTTTATACCTCAAAAATTCTCCCCATATCCTCCTGCACACCTCAAATCTCTTTTTCACACTTGTTCCTTCTATTCTTTCTTGGATGATCTTCAAATGCACACATATATGCTATATTTATAGTGTTTATGTGCTCACTTTTAGGGTCGACCTGTGAATATTGGTTGGGTCGACTTGAACTTTCTAGTTGGGTTGTCGGACATAAAATTTCATATCTCCTTATTCCTAAGGAGTTATATGGAGTTCCATATGTCATTGGAAATGTATCAAAATAAGATTTCCAACCATATAACTTTTGTTCACATTTGAGATAGGTATTTAGAGTAAAAATTTCTTCAAAGATAAGGTTTCCAGATTGAGCATCAAAAATCCAAAAATAATATTTCTAACAATCTCCATCTTGAAATATTTATCTTGGAAATTTGTAGTCTCCCCTTGTCTTTGAAATCAATGACAACAATTTTTCCAACAATATCCCCCTTTGTCATTGATGACAACCCTTAGTCAATTTTGATACTCCCCTTGTCTACAACTTTCCTTGTGTATGCAATTCTTCCTTTGTTTGCAACTTATCCCCCTTTGACATCAATGGAAAAGGTGTTATAGAGTCATTTGACACCACACATGCTCATGACGAATCATTGGCCTCAATTACATCCCTTTCCTTGCTTGTAGGAGAAAAATCCTTCTTTTCCTCCCTAAAAATATATTAAAAAATCCCATTTTTCTTGATGTACATGACTCTCCTTAAAGAAACTCATGTGCATATGCGACTTGCTAGTTAGCAACCCACATACAAGTTAAATTGGATAAAAATAATAATAAATCTCGATATTTACGATGGAGTTTACAAGTTCCCTAGGTTCCTGACCTCCTATAGCCCATTCATAACTTCTCCAACTGTGAAAAGGGAGTATAAAAGAGAGCCTTGGGATGGAGGAAAAGGTCATGAAACAAATGCAATGTTATGCTGGGAGTTTCCTTATAGCCCCGCAATCCCCTGTTTCCCTTTAATTATGATATTGTCTTCCCCCTTGAAAACCCTTGTTTTCAGGATTTATGTTCCCACTTATCTCGTCAAGAAGAAAGTTATTTCTTCCTTGGATCCACTGAAACACAAAACTTTAGAGGTAGTACTTGTTATCTCAGGCCTTGGGTGGAGGAACTTGGAGCTTGGTTCCAGGATCGTGCCGCAGTGGTTACAAGTTGTAACCAACCCCATTTTTCTCTTATTAATAAAAGAAATCTCATTCTCGCCCACTTCTCCTTGTTAATTCATGATTTTGATAAGATTGTTTACATCTTTTTTTTAAATATGGCATAGAAAGTGAATTGATTATATTTAGTTAGTTAGAAAATAACTACTTGTTTGCAGTTGCATACTTCTTTGTTTGCATGATTTTTAGAATATTGTTGTGAAGGAGTTCTGAAGTGAAAGACCTTTAGCGGGATTGACTTTGAACGATTGGGTTCCAGGTATGTCCTCTTTCCTTTATTCCGAAAATTAGTTACTGAAAATAGTTACTTTTAGTTAATTTATTAATTAGAGTTTGAGATAAGTCTTTTAGGGAACTTCTCTGTTGTGGCTCCGAACCAATGCCATAGGAATTAGATTTGCATAACATAATTGGTGACTCTGCTGGGAAATCTATCTCCTTTGTGGGTTAGTATGGGGTGCTTGCATGGATTTTCTTTGGTTTTCTTGAATGATTCTTGTCTTTATTGTTGAGTTCAATCTTTTAGAAACCTAGGCCTCTATTTTCAGTACTTGAGTCCAATATTTTCTTGTTTTTTCTTGATATTCTAGGTATTGTACGAGTTGCTATTCAATAAAAGATGTTGGACACACCAACCACACTAAGAGGGGGGGGGGTGAATCAATGTAGGGATATTTTTACATTTCTTTAAAAACTTTAGTTAGAAACCACTTCAAACATATTATTCATTCATACTTGCTACTTGCAGGTATCAACAACATTTATCAATAATAAAGAACTATAAATCATCACCATAATAAACACAAAGAACACCAGATATATGTGTAATAATTATGTATTATGTGTTACAGGAGACTACAATCTTTGTGGTTTATCAAAACCAACTGAAAATATAACCAACTCCAAGAGAGTACCAACTCTCAATACAAGACCCAACTTGCATATCTCAACACCAACTGGGATGTGAGGAATCCAACCCTCAAGTACAAAACCAACTTGTAGACAAAAAACAAACTGTCAAATGTTTTGTCAGATATGTGACCTGTCTATAATGCAACACACATATGTACGTGAACTTCCTATATTTCAACACACATATGTACATGACCTTCCCTTTGTCAACCTATGTACACCTTGATAAAACTAGGGTTTTCCACCTTTTTGTAACTCTGAAAATTTTGGCCCTTCAGACCTTCACTGCCTCTATCACATCCACCTGCAACCTACCACTGCAACCAACCTATGTCATATGTACCATGTCATCAATGAAGCATCTCCAACAACCTATTCAGTTCCCTCATGCATACATCATCATACAACATAAATATCCCTCAACCATATCAGAACAATACCATACATAAGAGTGTTTCTCAGTCAACCAACCACCCAACATATACCATATCCAGATATCACAACAATCATATCAATAATGCCTCAAGAATTCACCTTATCATAAGCAAAGGTGATCATTAAAACAAACATGTAGCCATACCAGAATTTCTGTAGATGATCTGAACCTATATAATGTTGACCTAGGAACTTGCTTCAGACTTCAGGGACCTGGCACCAACACCTTCTCAATTTTCCATGACCTTTTTTGTTGTACATTCCATGTTCTTCTACATCCTACGTATGTACACTACCTCATCCATGGAAACCCATGTATGTACGTGACCTACTCCACTGCAACCCCCGTACGCTTTAGAAACTAGGGTATTTCTGAAGCTCTGAAACTTTCGTTATCAACCCTCCTTTGCTACCTCATACTTGCGTAACTTCAGATGTATCAATGGGTACCTTCAATAAACATTTCACAAGATAATAGATATTCAATATACTCAAAATTTTGTCTCATAAGAGACCCTTGCTTTCTTATTTATACTCTCCAAGTAGTTTCCTCTAGGGGTTATCTTCTAACCAACTTCCTTCTTTTAGGGATAACCCACTTCTAACCACTTTGTCCACTTACAACCACTTTATCCACAAATAGTAAATTCACCACTTCTATCCCTAAAAGAAGGAAGTTGGTTAGAATATAACCACTAGAGGAAGCTACTTGGAGAGTATAAATAAGAAAGCAAGGGTCTCTTATTGTTAAATTTGGCAGTATCGACAGTCATTCTCCAATTAGAGGCCATATGGGCCATCCTGAGGCTGACCAGGGAGATTTGGAGAATCAACCAGTCTTGTGAGGTATTGAGAAAATCCAGGGGGAACATACAACCTCTGTGAGTCAAACCAAAAGTCAGGACGAACGAGATGTTATGTGAGTCTAATGAAAAAGTTAGGGGGAACGTACAACCTCTGTGAGCATAGACAGTCTTGTGAAAAATTCAGGGGGAACGTACAACCTCTGTGAGCATAGATAGACTAGTGAAAAATTCAAGGGGAACATACAACCTTTGTGAGCCTAGTCAAACCTTGTGAGCCATGAGAAAAAGTCAAGGCATCTAGCAAAAGTTAGGTTGAATATAAAATTCCTATGAGCTAGAAGCAAACGATATTCCTAATATTGCAAATGATATAAATGTATTGATCTAGTGTGTTGGCACATGTAACATTATCCACCATGAAGAGAATTTCGATTTTTCTTGTAAAGAGTCGAGTTGTAACTAAAGTCTCAAGTCTAGTTCTATTTTAGAACTAAAAGTGTAATGTTGAGTTGTAATTGAAGTCTTAATTCTAGTTCTATTTTAGAACTAAAGTGTAATGTTGAGTTGCAACTGAATTCTTAAGTCTAGTTCTATTTTAGAAATAAAGTGTAATGTTGAGTTGTAACTAAAGTCTTAAGTCTAGTTCTATTTTAGAACTAAAGTGTATTGTTGAGTTGTAACTAAAGTCTTAAGTCTAGTTCTATTTTATAACTAAAGTGTAATGTTGAGTTGCAACTAAAGTCTTAAGTCTAGTTCTATTTTCGAACTACAGTTTAATGTTGAGTTGTAAACTCTATTTCTATTTTCAAACTAAAGTATGAAGCTGAGTTATGATTAACTCATGCAAACAGGTTACTATTTCAAGTCTCTCCTCTTCCCCTCTTTAGCCTATATAAGCAGAGGTTGACCCCTCTCTTCAACACAATTTTGATATGTAGGTTAAGTGTGAAGCAATAGAGGCACATATCAGTGATAAAGATGCAACATACCAAAGAAACATATCAGTGTTGTATATCAACAATAGAGGAAACATATCAGAGGTGTATTTTAGCAAGGTATTTTAGGTCTTTGTCAGGTCAGAGTAATCTTCGCAAGATCTTTAAGAGAAGAACATTCATGGTGGATATTTGTAAGTGATCTTACACTATTAATGAAATAAAGGAATATCGTTTTCTAGGGGTTTTCTCCCTATACAGGGTTTCCCCAGGGTATATGTTTTGTTGATGTGCATGCTTACTCATCTACATGGTTATTTCTATTCGATTATGATTTGGTATTGTTGAAGTGTATTAATATGGAATCAAAGTATTGAAGAAAATAAAGAATTAATCCGCATAAGAAATCAAACTCATGATTTAACTTGGTATCAGAGATTAGGGTGTGTTAAACGTGTTGATGTGCAACAATAGGTACACATAGATCCAAGCTAGATTTATTAAGTTTCCAATGTGAGGTCCATGGCATCCTCCATTCCAGTCAGGGCCGAGGATAGGCTTGAAGGAGCTACCAACTTCAATGTGTGGAAGCTCTAGATAACAAATATCTTGCAGGAGTATGATCTTGAGCAGTATGTGACCATGGTGATGGATGAACCCACGAATAATGCAAGAAGAGATACTTTTAGGAAGAGTCAAGCAAAGGCCAAGAAAATCATCTTTGACTCAGTCAAAGACAATATAATTCCTGCAATGACTTTGTTGATGACTGTCAAGGACTGTATGGATACCTTGGTGAATCTGTATGAGAAACAAGCTCCAAGTCAGAAGAGGAAACTTAAGAACAAGCTTAAGTATTTGAATATGGAGAAAGGTGAATCAATGGCATATTTCTGTTCCAGGATAGCCCATATGAGAGATCATCTTTTGGTCACATGGGTGACAGTGGACGATGATGATTTAGTGCAGGCCATTTTTTATGGTCTTCCTTATTCATGGGAGACCTTCTTATCTAGTGTAAGTGGGAGAGAGATTCATCCCACATTTGAGAGGTTGTGGCATGATTTCCTCCAGGAGGAGAGTTGCACAACTACCAGGAACGAGCCAATGAAAGAAGAGAACTCAGCTTTAACATCAAGATTCAAGGGAAATAAGAAAGGCACTTTCTAGAAAGGCTCTCAGAGGAATCCAAACACCAAAGGTACATTCAAAGACAAGAATATTGATACATCTAAGATTAAATTCTTTAGTTGTAATAAGTTGGGTCATTTTTCTAAATATTGTTGGTTTAGAAAGAAATATACTAGGAAAGGGAAACATCATGCCTCAACTGCTAAGGATTATGAATCCAAAAGAAATCAGAGAAGTCCTTCTAATGAGAAAGGAAATAGAAAAAAATATTACTTGGTTTCTTCCTTATCCAGTTCAGTTTTCACGGGGCTGAAAACTTGGTTAGTAGATAGTGGTGCATCAAATCACATGACAAGGTACAAGGAGATCCTCTTAGATTTCGAGAAAAAATATTTTGCAGAGCAGGTTGAGCTTGGGGATGACAAATGTTATAATATAGAGGGAGTAGGCTCTATCTCCTTCAGATTGGAATATGGGGCTAGACTTCATGTTGATGAAGTATTATATGTTCCAAGGCTCAAGAAGAATCTACTATCAATTGAAACCCTTGAGGACAAGGGATATTGGGTGATCTTCAAGGACATGAAGGCACTACTATGGGCTAAAGGTAGCCACTTAAGTACAACAAAACCCATTGGAACTCGCAGTGGAGGACTGTACGTCATGTTAGGATAGTCAGTTCAGGCATTGGCTCATGATGTGACTAGATCCAACAAGTTGTGGCACAAAATACTTGGACATCTTCATTAAAAATCTATTCTAGATCTAAAGAACATGGTATGTGGCATGCCCTCTATTTCTTTGAGTAAAAATGAAATTTGTAAGGGATGCATGCTAGGTAAAAATATAAAGAAAGCATTTCCTAGTAGTGACAACAGAGAGCAGGGCATCTTAGATCTGGTTCATTCTGATGTGTGTGGTCCCATTTCATCTCCCTCACTTAGTGGTTGTTTGTATTATGTCATTTTATTAATGATTACTCAATAAAATGTTGGATATATTTTCTTAAAGCTAAAAGTGACACATTTGATAAATTCAAAGAGTATACAACCTTTATTGAAAAGAAGATAGGGAAACACATCAGAATCCTTATAACAGACAATGGAGGAGAGTTTGAATCTCTCAAGTTTGAGGATTTTTGCAAGTCATCAGGAATCAAGAGACAATTGACCATGGCATATAACCCTCAACAAAATGGAGTTTCTGAGAGGAAAAAAAGGAAAATTTGTGAGGCAGTGAAAGCAATGATGTTTGACCAGGATTTTCCAAATTCTTTATGGGCGGAAGCTACCTCCACTTCCATGTATATTCAGAACAAGTGTCCACATGCTATCTTGAAGGATAAGACTCTTGAAGAGGTCTTCTCAGGGATCAAACCTGAAGTAGGGAATCTAAGGATATTTGGGTGTCCTGTGTATATTCATGTCCCTAAGGAAAAGAGGACAAAGATGGAACCCTCAAGAAAGAAAGGGGGTTTTGTGGGGTATAGTGAGAACTCCAAGGCTTACATGATTTATGTACCAGGTCAGAGGCAAATAGAGGTAAGGAGATATGTGACTTTCCATGAGGAAGCCACATTTAAGAAATATAGAGAACTTCAATAGGATTCAGAAGTAGTTCATCCAGCTTCACCCTCTTCTGAAAATGAAGAGTCTGATGATCAGAGGGAGGAACATTGTGAAGGGCCATGTAATGAGCCCCTAGAACTTTTTGAAGTGTTAGAAATAACTCTTGAAGAACCTCAAGCCAAAAGGAATCCAGGGTGGCTTAAAGAAATAATGCAGGAAACAGAAAGGATAGCTGCTCCCAAAGGAATGTTTAGGGAAATGAAGAGGTGTCATAGGTTTGGAGGCTATGTTGCACTGATGAGCAACATTAGTGATGCTGAACCTTCTTCATTTGAAGAAGAAAATAAATTACAAGTATGGAAGGATTCCATTCTTGAGGAATATAGGTCTATTATAAAGAATAATGTTTGGGACATTGTGTCGAGGCCAAAAGACAAATCAATGGTTTCTTCCAAATGGATCTATAAGATCAAACATGAAGCTGATGGAAGTGGAAAAGTTCAAAGCAATATTTGTAGCAAGAGGCTTCACTCAGAAAAAAGGAATTGACTATGAAGAGACTTTTGATCCTATAGCTACGTATACCTCCATTCGAACTATTATTGCTTTAGCTCTCATTCTTGGTTGGAAGCTACATCAGATGGATGTAAGACCAACATTCTTGAATGTAAAGATTGAATAGGAGGTCTTTGTGGAACATACAGATGGTTTTGTAATGCATAAAAAAGGCACTCATGTATGCAATCTTAGGAAGGCCTTGTATGGTCTTAAGCAGGCTCTTAGAATTTGATATGACAGGATTGATGGTTTTCTTAAAAGCCCGGGATTTCAAAAAAGTGATGTTGATGCAAATCTGTACTTCAAGGTAAGAGGTAACCAACCTATTATACTAATCTTGTATGTTGATGATCTATTTCTAGCAGGATATGAAGGGCTAATAGCCTCGTGTAAGAGGGAGCTAACCTCATAATTCGATATGAAATACTTAGGATTGATGCATTACTTCCTAGGATTGGAAGTATGGAAAGGATAGGGCGAGATATTTTTGGCACAAGGAAAATACAAAGTGGATGTACTAAAGAGGTTTGGTATGATGGATTGAAAATCCATGTCTACTCTGATGATCACCAACCTGAGGAAACTGCATGATTCTGATACACGTTCAGATTTGGTGGATCCCAACATGTACAGACAGCTGATTGGATCATTGATGTACATGATCCACACTAGGCCAGATATATGCTATGTAGTGATTGCAATGAGTGAGTTCATGATTGAACTGAGACAGAGATACTGGGTGGCAGCAAAGAACATATTGAGATATCTCAGAGGGACCATTACTTATGGTCTGAGATATACATCCAATGGTGGTTTATTTCTGCATGGGTATGCATATACTGACTAGGCAAGAATCCCAATGGATCAAAAGAGTACTTCCAGATACTTCTTCAGTTTAGGATCCACTATGATATCTTGGTCAATCTAGAATCATGGATCCATTGCACAAAGTACATCATAGGCTGAGTACATTGTAGCAAGTGATGCTAGCAAGGAAGTAGTATGGCTCAAAAAATTGGTTTCTGGGTTGTTTGGTGACTGTTAGGACTCGGAAATGTCGTATTTTCATCCACCTTTCCCTTCACTATTCCTTACATTTCATCACCTTATTAAAACTTCATCATATCATTTTCATAAATACATTTGGGTTTCACATTATTATTTTCCACTTTATTCATTTTAGTATTAAAAGTGAATTTATGATTAAATATTAGAAAATATACATGTTTTCATATATATCTCAATTATGTGTGAGCTTTGTAATGTGTAGGAATATGTGGATGATTAATTCAAAGAGACTTCTCGAATATCTCTTCCATTATTCCAAAGGACATGGTTATTCAAGCCTCTTTTCAAGGAGAAGATCATGGAAGATTTGGGTGGCATATCTTATCTAGGATTCATGAGAGACATGTGGAGGATTTGAAGGGATCATATCTTGTAATAATGGGAAAGTAGTTGAGAGTGGTTGAGATAATAGTGGATCTATCATTATGAGATGGTTATCTTCATTTCAAGACTCTCATGTATATAAGAGAGTGCTCTCTCTTCATGAGAGGAAAGGAATTAGATCATTAGAATGAAGATTAGATTTTGATTAGCTTTTGATGAAGGAAAGGGATTCTTAGCTTGGTTTCATTGATTCATACTTTCATTATTGTTTCATGAAGATTGATTTGATTCTTGTAATGTAATTCAACATCATCTTACTGTGTGAGCTCACATATGTCATTGTTGTTAACTCTTCACATGTTGTATTTCCCTTATGCAATTTCATGCTTTCCTAGTTAGTGTTTCAATGCTTTCTTATATTAGTTTTATTTCAGCAACATAGATTAGATTAGATTAGTTCTACTTTAGTCCTGCACAAACAGTGCACATGCTTCATCAGTTTACGTACCCCGGGTTGACAATTAAATAGTTGGGCAAGTACTACAACGTTATTATAACGACATATATTTTTCCTAACAATGACAAGCTCAAGACGACGGTGGTTCACTGTGATAATCAAAGTTGCATAAAATTGACAGAGAACCCGATATTTCATGAGAGGTCAAAACATATTGACATGAGGTACCACTACATATGAGACTTGGTCCAGAGAAAATATGTAAAGTTAGAGTACATGGCCACGAGCGACCAGGTAGTTGATATCCTGACCAAGCCTCTGACCTCGAGACAGTTTGTGTAGATGAGAGGCAAGCTTGGTGTGGATGATAATGAGTCCCTCACTAAGAGGGAGTGTTAAATTTGGCAGCATCGATAATCATTCTCCAATGAGAGGCCATATGGGCCACCCTGAGGCTAGCCAAGGAGATTTGGAGAATCAACCAGTCTTGTGAGGTATTGAAAAAATCCAGGGGGAATGTACAACCTCTGTGAGTCAAACCAAAAGTCAAGATGAACGAGATGTTATGTGAGTCTAATGAAAAATTCATGGGGAATGTACAACCTCTATGAGCATAGACAATCTAGTGCAAAATTCAGGGAAATGTACAACCTCTATGAGCATAAACAGACTAGTGAAAAAGTTAGGGGGGACATACAACCTCTGTGAGGCTAGTCAAACCTTGTGAGCCATGAGAAAAAGTCAAGGAATCTAGAAAAACTCAGGGGGAACATACAACCTCTATGAGCCTAGTCAAACCTTGTGAGCCATGAGAAAAAGTCAAGGCATCTAGCAAACATTAGGTTGAATATAAAATTCCTATGAGCTAGAAATAAAAGATATTCCTAATATTGAAAATGATATAAATTTATTGATCTAGTGCGTTGGCACGTGTAACATTATCCACCATGAAGAGAATTTTGAATTTCTTTGTAAAGAGTCGAGTTGTAACTGAAGTCTCAAGTCTAGTTCTATTTTAGAACTAAAAGTGTAATGCTTAGTTGTAACTGAAGTCTTAAGTCTAGTTCTATTTTAGAACTAAAGCGTAATGTTGAGTTGCAACTGAAGTCTTAAGTCTAGTTCTATTTTAGAACTAAAGTGTAATGTTGAGTTGTAATTGAAGTCTTAATTCTAGTTATGTTTTAGAACTAAAGTGTAATGTTTAGTTGTAACTGAAGTCTTAAGTCTAGTTCTATTTTAGAACTAAAGTGTAATGTTGAGTTGCAACTAAAGTCTTAAGTCTAGTTCTATTTTCAAACTAAAGTGTAATGTTGAGTTGTAAATTCTAGTTCTATTTTCGAACTAAAGTGTGAAGCTGATTTATGATTAACTCATGCAAACACGTTACTATTTAGAGTCTCTCCTCTTTCCCTCTTCAGCCTATATAAGTAGAGGTCAACCCCTCTCTTCAACACAATTTTGATATGCAGGTTAAGTGTGAAGCAATAGAGGCACATATCCGTGATAAAAGAGGTAGCATACCAAAGCAACATATCAGTGTTGTATATGAACAATAGAGGCAACATATCATATGTGTATTTCAGCAAGGTATTTTAGGTCTTTGTCAGGCCAGAGTCATCTTGGAAATCTCTTTAAGAGAAGAACATTCATGGTGGATATTCATAAGTGATCTTACATTATTAATGCAATAAAGGAATATTGTTTTTTGGGGTTTTTCTCCCTGTACAGGGTTTCCCTAGGGTATATGTGTTGTTGATGTGCATGCTTACTCATCTACATGGTTATTGTTATTCGATTATGATTTGGTATTGTTGAAGTTTATTAAGATGGAATCAAAGTATTGAACAAAATAAAATAATTAATCTGCACAAGAAATCAAGCTCATAATTTAACTGGATCTCTACAAAACTTTACAGTGCTCTCGTGTGACAACCAAAACACTCTGATCTTCTGCAGAGATCCAGTTTAGAGGCATCAGACGAAGCACATATAGATCAACATGCACTACATATGGGACTTATTACAAGAGGGGATCATCAAATTATGGTTCTATCCTTCAACAAAACATACGACAAACATCGTCACCAAGACCTTCACTAAGAAGAAGTTCCATTCTCTGCGAAGTCGTCTTGGAGTGAAGGACACAATTGCCTAGAAACTGTAGTTATTCTTTTTACATACATTGTACCTTGAGGGGGGGGGGGGTTTCCTATGAGGTTTTCCCTCTTTCCTCACTTTATTTTAGTGTATCTTTTGTATTTGGGTACCTAACATGGCCTCGTTGTTGGGACCCATTCTTTATTTTCACCATAGTGATGTTGAGGGGGGGGTGTTGTAGTTACTTCACACACACCTAGGATTTATTTTTCCTAAGGTTTTTCCTTTTTTATTATTCATAATTAGTCATTATCCAGTATCCTATATTTTAGGGGAGAATATTCCACATGGAGAATATTGTCTTTTAGTTGACACTTCAGTTTGACTAGTTGAGTTGAGTTTAGATGTTGCATTGGTTTTGTCACCATGCAACATTGGGATCATCACCATGATAATTCTAACTTGCCTTGGTATCATCACCATACTGGTGCATTAGCCTTGATTCCTTGATTTAACTCCTCACTACTCTTTGTTCAGTCAGTTAATTGAAGACTAATTGACTAGTTAACTCAACTAGGTGGCAGTTCACTCCCGTAACTACCTGCGAGACTAGACTAGGTGGTAGTTCACTCCTATAATTGTTGGTGTGTGTCCAGATCACTCTAGAACACCCCTATGGAACATTGGTTCTCCTCCAGTGCACAATCATTGAGTTATACAAAGTATATCATGTGTAAATTATTCATTATTCACAACGGTTAATCAAAATTCTTTCATTCTTTCTCTCCTTCTTCTTATTTCTCCAATTCTCTCTTCAAATGTGTGTATTATTGTTTAGCTAGATATATTCTATGAAGGTTCAACACATTTTTTTAATTATTTTCTTTTTGCAACAACTTAACCCATGATTAACTCCTAGTTACAACCACTTTGACTAGTCAACTTCCTCCAGGAGCTTCTATAATAATTTGACTTCTTTGACCTTCTAGGGGATTCTAGATAACTCATGAAGGTTCTCCAACTTCAATAAGACATATCTCCTCAACCATGAGGAACTGTGTGATGTACCTATTGAGGGGTCCAAAATCCATTTAACTCAACAACAGGAACCAAACCCTCCATGGAGGCCCAATTAAACTCTACAACATTTGATGATGGAATGGTTCTCCAGATATTTTGATCTGGCCAATTTATTGATGGGATTTACGTAGTGATTAACAGGATATATTCCTATGAAAGTTCCTCCTTCAGTTTAAACATTCTCTTTTTGTATTTTCTTTTATTAGATGGGTCTGATCGAAAGATGTGTGCTAGTATAAACCAATTGGTAAAGGGGATTCTTAACTACTGAAGAAGGTTGAGCTTGGGATAACCCTTGTTCTCAAGAATGCAGAAAAAGATATTCACACATGTGACAAGACTAGTACTAATACATTAACTTGTTTGTATTTCAATTATTGACTGAGATACAATTATCGTAAGAAAACACACATGCAATAAGATGATGGCAAGAAAAATAGTTTCCTTAGCTCTAGCATTAATCACACATTGACACAACGATTTTTGTTCATCATTAGAGACAAGAAATACAAAAAATATTGAAACAACTAACTTATCAATAGATTCAGAAACTCTTACTCGTTACAACATCCATTAATGAAATAAATTTGGAAGTAATTCCTCCTCAATCCAATCACACAACACCTTCGATGAAAAATAAAAATGTGTCTTCGGTTCTAAATAAAACTTCTCAATTAAGGTAGTTTAGAAATAGTTCTTTAAAATTCCAAAAATGAGGGCTTTCCCAAAACCATAGACCTTTGCTAAAAGGTCAATCCTCTTATTTATAATGAATCATTAACTAAACATAGCTATTACAAGTTCAAGCTAAGTAAAACAAAATATCTCCACTTGGTGCTTTCATCTCTCTGTTCTTAAGAATCATCAAAAAGTCTTACTGAAGTGGATGAATCTTCTCATATTCTGACCATTTGATGAAGAGTTCCTCGCATGTGTTGGCATATAAGAACCTGTGTTGGTCCATCAGGGATAAAAGAATTTCTTTCACTTCTACTGCCTGTGCTCTGTACTTGATTATTTTAACACTCAACCACTGCAAAAATGCTCGATCCTTAATCAGATTCTCCATGAATTGTTGTACTTGACCTGGTGCCATGCTCGCCACCTTTGCTATCTCTGTTTACCATGCCGAGTCTTGTTCTGCATGTATCTTGACTATGCCATGTAGATCGACAAAGTCTTCGAGTGAGGCAAATTATGGGAGGCCGATGTATTTCATCTCTTTATTAATATTTTCCTAGCTCTTTTCATACTTGGCCCACTTCTCTTGAATCTCCCGCTAAGGTTCCTGGGCTATTTTTACCCAGTATTCAACCGCTTTCCTGATCTGATCTATGCTTCTATCCCTTAGTACCTGAATACCATGCTCTTTGGCATCTCGACCCTTTTGAACTACACTGATGTAATCTATCCTTTCTACCACTTGATGAGCTTTCTCATACCACCTTTCCATATCCTTGTAGGTCGCTAGTGCCATAAGGGTATCCTATTGGAAATCAACTATACTTATGGTGAAAAGGTGTCATTCACTTGTGAATTTTGTATAATCTTCCTGGAACTCACTTCTCAAGAACATCGTGGCCTGTGTTGAGTCTTGATAGTATTTCTCCAAATGGCGCATATGCTCCAACTCCTTTTCATCCCTCCTTTCTCTATCCAATGTGGCATCCATAATGGCCATTCCTACGCTGATAAGTTCATATGTCTTGGTGTGTTCAATGTTGAGAAACTTCTCCTCTGTCGTGATGAGAATCGAGCTATCTAGTGTGATCCTTATCTTCTTATTGGTCCTCTTCATGATGGATTTTATTTTTCTATCATAGGTGATCACTTGTATGTCATCGAACTCATCCACAAGTTCGGGGATTTGTTGTTCTCCCTAGGTTAGAGTATCCCCCAGGCTCCCAATTGTATGTATATGTTCTAGGATTGGTTCCTGAACTTCTTCCATATGTTATGATGGCTCAACCTCCATTTTTTGTGCACTGTTTGGTGAGGTATCGAACGAAATTGAAAATTCAAGGGTAGGTCTGGTACTTACTTGGTAATCGGTTGTCGATGTGTCGATTTCTTGTTGTGGAAATTCCTCTTTCTGACCACCTGATCCCAACTCATCCCTTGATATATCCATTGGGGTTCCCATTAATTTGAGTAGTTCAGTTTCTAATACACTTTCTTCCTCTTGGTTTCTCTGCAGAAGGTTTTGAATTGGAGCATCAGGACCTGGGGTATATGCTCTCTCAAGTTCCTTTTCCTCTGTAATCTACACTAGAGTCACCAGGTAAACCTATGAACTCTCCTCATCGTCATAGATGGTTATTGAGTCAAACAAGGGGTTTGGTACACTTTTCCTACCTAGTGTCCTTGATATCTCAGGTTGGGTTGAAATCCCCCCTGGTGATCTGATCTGTGGTGATGGAACTTCAGGGTTTTCTGGCCTGGTGATTTCTTCAAGTTGTATTGGCTCTAAGATAATTGGCTCTCCTCTTCTTGTGATTGGTTCATCAGCGGGGATCCTCGACATCTCTATGATATTCGGGTCATTCTTTAACTAATTAATGATCCTCTGTGCCCCTTCTAGGAAGAGAAATCATCTTCTTTATGCCTTTGTAGTCTCTACTGCTTAGACTTCTTCCCTAACTTTGAGGGCCTCTTGAGCCGATTGCTCTATTGTCTCCATGTGCTAATCCATGCTCATATCCTTGAAACTGGTCATGTTCAGGTTGGCCATCCTTTTTTCTACCTCCTCCTAGTCCTGAGCACATTTCGTGAAAATTTCATCCTCAAATATTTCATGCGCGTATGGTCAACATGATGATACCTGTGAAGCATGTTGGGGGACCAGGCCTTTAGGATCATTCTTGCGAAATAGACCTATCGGGAACCTAAATTTTAGCTGGCTCGGCCCTTATTATTTGTATTGAGAAGTTTCTTTTACCAAATAAAACCCCACATGGAAGTTGTAGGGTATGAAAGCCCACTTCTTGTATTTGACTAGCATGGTGTTATAGCTTTGCAGGATAGTCTGATAGCAGATTTCTCCCACAATGCACCAATATGGTACTTGAGAAGAGAGTAGATGTGGTGCTTCAGTGGCCTCAAACACCCTAATATAGGTTGTGTACTTATCTAAATACCAATGGCCTACCTTCGCTACCATTTTCTTGGATGTTGCAGATAGTCTCGGGCATTCCTTTTTAAATACAATGAAATAAATACGAGTGATGAATTCATCGCAAATGAGTGCATAGGATTTTTTATACCTTTTCTCCCATAGTATGTTAAAGTAAACATGAATGGGGATCTTTGTAACATGCCAGGTCAAATTCATGCCAGCGAAGACATTTCTTGCATAGATAACATCGAGCAGGTACGAAGCCATGTGGAAAGTGGGTGCTTCCCCTTCTTTCGACATTTGAGCCTGCTGTACATAGATGCTCAATTGCTTGGAAATTATTTCTCCCCAGTTGAAGCTACTTCCGTAGATCACCACTCTGTATGCCAAGGGCATCCATGCTTTTGAAAACTTGGAGCAGTCCTTCTCTCCATAGAGTCGGAAGATGAGAGCCATCAAGTAGATGTATGGCTCCCTCAAGTTAAATGTCCCATACCAGCCATTGCTCTGGTTTGTAAACTTCTTGTCCTCCTTCCACCATGAGGCCATCAACCAGCTGGAGTCGTGGAATTCGTAGAAATTTACCATGAATTCTATGTTTAGCTGCTCCTCTAGGTCTCTACGTTTGTAGTACTTATGGAATTCTATCAGGAGGAAAAATCTGACACACCTGCCATTCTCATCATTGATCAATCAATCATTTAAATGCCAGAATCTGATCGTATATCGTGCCTAAAACATCCCATCATTTTGCTAGTCCGGCTAGCCAGTCGGGGGTTAGGGTTTATCTTTGAACATTTTTCATTGATATCTCCTTGCAAAATCTCCGACGCCGAACGATATTTCCATATAGAGATGACATGGAAAGGATGACTTGGAGGTGTGACTAGCACACAGGAAAACTAAAGATGACTCGAGGTGAAACTAGGTTGTACGACACCCCTATGCGACAAAGACATGTGACACTCGAGACCAGCATCTTCGTCTACCCATGTTATTCAGAATCATGACTTTTCTTAAGCTAAACGTTCTAAGACTTGATCCTATCTTGTCGATGCTGAAACGTATCAAGGATCAGTGATCAACGATAAACCTACCCAAGTGCTCCCAGATTGACTCTCTCACAAGTTTTCCAATGCCGAAAGTGTCTCAGAGGTCGACGATCGATGATATGTTTATCGCAGAAAAATATCGATTGTTTTAACCCTTCTAGATTTCCCCGAGCCTGAGAAAGCGCATTGGTCATCAGATTTCGATGGTTTTTTATGTCTTTTGTCAATTTCTATCCCTCCCGTACTTTGCTGACATCGATGGGGATTGGCTATATATTGAATATTCGTGGCAAATAATTCACGCAAACCAACTCCACCTTCTACTGATGTCGATGGTGCATCAACGATCGATGATTAGTGTAAATGTGTGGCCACTTTACCTACTTGAATTTTGCCGATGACGAACACAAGCACGTTAGTTGCAATGTTAGCTGTAGATTCTTAGTTAGGATGCCAAGTTATTTTAGACACAAGGTTTCATTTAACAAGTTCAAACAAACTTGACTTGATTGATAATAGTCATGAAAACAAAACAAAATAAACCATCCCCCCAAAGTGAACTCAATTTAGATAGTAAAAGAAAACAAGCGATACCCAAAAAGTGATAGAATTTCATAAGGATTTTAGGGTGTGCTGAGTGCTCAACAGTACCATACACCACCAGAAATGGAACAACATGTATTATCCATCTAGAATAGTCTCACCTGCAAATTGATTGATCTCTATTATAGTATTCCTTAACCAAACTTGAGTTCCTTAACCACACTGCTAGGACTACTCAACCACCTAATCATTTGGGCTTGCAAAGTGTCTTCCCATGAGGGATTGCACCATAAGGGGACCACTTTGACAAATTTATCCAAGAGTGTCTTCCTGTGAGGGCTTTCAGCACAAAGGGACTACTTTGGAGTTCATCCATTTCGTTCTTCCTATCAACCATGACATGAAATCAATGATACAACTTCCTTTGATATCAACCTTGACATCAATGACAACAAATCACTATGAAACCACTTGACATCAATCCTTTTACATCAACGACAACATAATCCAATAATCAATAAAATCAATGTTACAACCTCCTTTGATATCAACCTTGACATCAATGACAACACATCACTATGAAACCACTTGACATCAACCATTTGACATCAATGACAACATAGTACAACAATCTCCCCCTTTGGAATTGATGGCAACAACAACATTGATGTCAACACCAATCATTGATGGAAATGATGATGTCAACTCTTAGACATGGGAATGCTCATGCCCCCTCTCTGATCATCGCTCCTCATTAAAGTTTCTATGTCTCCCCCTTTGACATCAATGACAAAGGGTATATCTCTTTGGGGCTGCTCCCCATGACTGAATTGTCCCTGAGGTTTCTCTCCATGCATCTAATGAATATCTCCCCCTTTGAAAAAGGATATCACTCTGATGCAATGTTGTTGGCATGGCTACCAATGCTCCCTCTATGATCATCTCTATCATCTCTCCTCCTGGAATCATACTTCTATAACCAATCATGGGAAAAATAATAACTCTCCCTGTGGGTATGTCTCCCCCTATCTTATCTGCAAGATGTTGGGTAATCACTGTGAACAATATGATACCATTGTAATATGCTTCTACTGCAGATGTTGATTCTCAACAATACTACACCATGATATGTTGTTCCTTTGACGATCCTTAGACCTGTCCATGCATCATACAATTATCCATCAATATGTACCTCAATCATCAACCAGTGCATCAACCATACACCAAACCTGTACCACCACAAGTGCATCAACTATGCACAACACAACCTATCTCATCAATCTCATCAACCAAATCAGATCTATTCACCAAGATCAATTACCAAGACAACTCTCAACCATATGAAAAATATCACCAAGATGGGCATCAACCAATACTACTTCACAAACATCAACATGTACCGCAATCAAGATGTGCTTCTAGAAGTATATCCATACATATATGCCACATCATCCATGTGCCAAATATAAAGTGCCTCTAACAACGTACCAAGTATGTACCAATCATGCTTTAACTATGGATCAAGCTATTATTTCATCAAGATGTACCATCATCACCATAACATGTGCCAACCATGCACATCAACCATATACCATACATCATATACCATGAAATGTATCTCAAACATATACTAAATATATATGCCAATGTAACCAAAAAGAGTCCTTTATCAATGCACCAATACCAATAACATCATCAACCATAGAACATGTCAACCATGTACCTCAAACAAGTGTCATATCACTCATGATATGCTTCAACCAACTACCATAAACCATGTGCCAATGTATCCAAGATATGAACTAGAAATGTGTCTCAACAAGTAGGACTCAATCAACATGCACCATATTTTCCAACTCATCAACTAAGTGTCTCAATCATGTACCCAACATGCACATCATCCAAATGTTAAGATATTCAACAAGTAGGCCTCCAAAAATACATCACACCATCATAAACCATTACATCAAACCATGTGCTGAAACTTCACCAACAATATGCCCCAATATGTATCTTCAAGCATGAACTAACCATATACCAAGATTACCAAACAAATTATTCTCACAATACATCTCAAGATATATTAATAGAGGTCACATATGTACCATCCATGTACTACAATAGATCTACCTCAAAAACATTCACTACAATAAGTATAATGCAACAATAATACCTCTATACATGTCCCACGAATATGCCTCAATAGATCAATGATGTATATTTATCTAGTATCACATTACCCATGACATACCTCATAAATAAAGTGCCATAATCTTATTGATAAATACCTAACATAACCAACATTGTACATTAACATAAATGCCTCAATCCACACACTAGAGTTTGTACCATGCATCCAATATAGGCCTCAAGAACATGTTCCAAAACTCAACCATATATCATCACCATACATTCATCAAACACACATACAAGTAAACCTTTATTCATGAAAACCTGAAACATACCATATCAGACCCTGCATAAACTATGTTGTATCATCAAACCATGCTGCAACTCATTTGTACACCCTTTTTCAAAGATTTACCTCATGTACGTAGATTTTATTCATACATATCGCATATGTACATGACCTTTCTATAAGTCACCTCATGTATGTACGTGTTGGAAGCAGGCTGAGTCAGAAAGAAAGGCTATTTTGGGAAGAAAGGAATGCATGAGGAAAGTGACAACTGGAAGGAAGAGAAGCATGCGCACATGCATGGAAGACCTAACGACATTTGGGTTAGGGTTTTTGTAATACATGGTAATGGATGATGAGACAATACCATATATAAATAGATACCTAGGATGTCTAGAAAAGGGGGAGAGTAGTTGTGGTTCATTTTAAGGAAGAGTCCTGTGTTGGTAGAGCGTTACTCGCATGAGAAGGAGTAACTAGTTTGTAATACTCTATCATACGACCCAATTTTGTAAGCTATTGAGATGTAGAGGTTCCGGAGGGTAGATATTGAGGGTTAGATCACAGGCTGAGGAGGTTGGTGTGGTCTAGTCCACCTCATAATAGATCTCGAGCTGACTAAGAATGAGTTGTAAAGTGCACGGTGCTGTAGTTTTGGAACTACCATAATAAAAGAGCTTGAGAGCCATATATTTGTGGATGTAGCCCAGGAGGGGGTGAACCATAGTAAAACTTGTGTTATGTGATTGAATGCCTGTATCTGTCTTACTGTCTATGAGTGGATGTTAGAATGATGTATGAATGAATTAATGAATCTGATTATGTTACATGCATGAATGAGAATTCTTGTATATTGCTTTAATAATTAAATATAACTCTCAGGGCGTACTTCACATATCTCCATTCAGTCACGGACTACAAACACTTGAGTATTGCAGTCACCCATTAAGAATATCTCAGGTGAGACTATGCAGTACACCTTGTGTACCGTGTTGCCTTTTGGTTTACCAAGAGGGCCGATAGTTTTGGAGGCTTTGTTGGACTTCTAGTAGACCTGAACCTGGTTCAATCATGTTAAAGGTATACATCAAATATAGGAAACCAACAAATGGTTCTATTGCAAGTTGGAACAACATAGGATTTAGTATATGGGATCTATTAAAGATCTGCTAAAAGAAGGTAAGATCTGCAGAAGGCGAGTCAAAAGAATACCAAATCAGTGACAAGAAGGTGAGTAGAATGCACTACCAGAAGGGGATATTGAGACCATGGAATCCCACAAAAGAAGAGATTGAAAGATGGCTAAAGACAAAGGAGCTAGAGTTTGTGCAGAAAGATAACAAAAACCCTAGAGTAACACCGCGCAAATATCTTGAGAAGTATGTGTTTACTGATCTACATGAAGTCTTTTTATGTGATTTTCCACACTTATTGCAGGAGTGTATATTGAGGTTGAAATACAACCATGCAACCAACCGGATCCAATAGTTAGAGTGGACCTCAGTTTAGATTTAGCAGTTACAGTAGGTGAATAACAAATTCACCCGCGCAATAGATTTTTGGCTCGACAGTATTGTAGCAGGATTTATAATAGAATTTGCAGTAGAAACATCGAAGTCATACAATGCATCAGAACAAGAGTTTCTACATGGACCTCGAGGAAGGTATATTAGATCGTTGTATACTTCTATTAAGATATTTCTATATAGCAAAGGTGTAATGACAATGGATTCTGACAACTAAACTTCCACGCGTGCATGGGGGAAGGGGGGAAGCACTGACAGAAAAAGGAGAAATGGAAGGAGAAGTGGACAAGGGAAAAAAGGAGGAAGCCTTGGACCCAATCATGATGGATGATGAACAAATCAAGCAGATCATGGCGATAGATGGAAATACGCACAGTGGAGTACCCTACCAATACAAGGTGAACACAAAGAAGAGATCCATAGCCATGAGGGAGGGCTTGAAAGTGATGAAGAGGAGGTAGAGGATCTTTGGGCTATGGAGAAGATTGAGGAAATCCTGCCGCAACATATGAGAGGAAGACGAGAGCTCCAAGAGCGGGAATCGAAGGCAACAATCCTATCCATATTAATGTCAGTGTGGAACCCATGTGCGACTGACACACCAAAAAGCACACCACCGTTTAGACAACTAAATTTTGGGAGAAGGAAGATAGCAGGAAGTTCATTTACACAAGGCACAACAACTGGGGGAGTCAGTTCAGGAAGCATTAGTTAAGTATCTACACTGCGTGAAGGTTGTAGTTCAACATTTAGGATGGCAGGACACGATCCCACCATCAGGTTACCAGAATTCAAAGGAGAAGCATCGGAGGACCCAAAGAAGCACTTGTTTATCTATGCGAAGATCTAGGAAGCAAAACATATCATAGATGAGGACACTAAATTTGCACAGCTAGCGATTACACTAAGGGATCACGCACGGGATTGGTATATGAGTTTAGCCACAAAAAATCCTCAAGGGACAACCAAAACAATTGCGGATATCAAGAAGTTACTAATAAATGAGTTTCAGAAGCCAATTTCATAGGACCAATACATGAATGATATGATAGATATTAGACAGAAACCAGGAGAATCTGTATGGGAGATTGACTAGAGATTCAAGCGACTAAAAGGAAAGTTGAAATATCTCATGACAGATATGCAACATAGACACATGTTCGTCAATTCACTACTACCACACTTGAAATATCCATTGCGACAACAAAAGTTTCATACATAGGTAGAGGCTCTGTAGGCAACCCTGCAACTAGAAGAAAACAAATATTAGAATACTAATCCAACCACCAAAGAGCTGAATGAGGATATGAATAACTTAACATTCCAACTAAACTAGAACAAAATTAAGGACAAACGAGAATTCGTTTGGTGTACCACATGAAGTACAGAAGGACACCATACGAAAGAATGTCCAACATTCGCACAGTACATGGAATAAGGAATGCCAAATCCATTACCAACAAGAGGACTATGGTGCAGAATCTGTAAGAAACAGGGCCATGATCCATATCACTGCCCAATGATGCAGAAGTACCAGACAATCCCAAAGAGTTCATATTGCAACTTTTGCAAGTCAGTAGCCCATGATGACAAAGACTGTAGAACCATGGAGTTGGTGAGAGAAAGGACATCAGATGCATATAGGGTGCAGGAAGAAATGATGACCGGGAAAGTTGCACCTCAGTTTAACCAAGTACCAACCCCATACAACACTGCGCATCAACAATATAATACTATGCAGTAACCATATAAAACAACACAACCACAATACAACGTCATACAACCCCACTACAATACCTCACAGTATAACCAGGAACCTTAGTATAATGCGCCGAGAGGGGATCGAGATGGCTACAGAGGTGGAGGAAGAGCAAGAGGAGGATTTTGAAGAGGTAGAGGACTAGTATTATGTCACAACTTTCAACAACCAGGACATTATGCAAGATAATGTCCACTTCCACCAGTGAATTGTATGTATTGTCACACATCGGATCATGACACAGAATAATGTCCTACATTATTAGGGAAGATCCATGAAAAAAGGAATCAGAACAATTAGAATGTTCAATGGATTTCAACAGAAGCAAGGGGTAAAGTGAGAAACATCAACATAGTTACACCGAGAGGAGATAAAAAAGGGAACAACGCAATACGACAAGAGTTAGTACAACATCAATGGGTGAAGAAGAATGTCAAACCAAGGAAGCCATTTGATGTGAAGAACGAGAAGGAGACATTTAAGCAAGCCAGAAAAGAATTTATGAAGCCTGAAATTGCATTGACTTCAACTGCCCAAAATAATAAGGAAGTACTAGAGTACGAGATGCCTCCATCATTAGATCATACCAAATAAATGCAGCCCCTGGGACAAGTAAGTACAATCAAATAATTTTTGCAATCATGTGTAAAATTACTAAATGATGCATCCTTTGTCAAGATATTACAAAGTATGTTAGAAATATGTAGCATAGAGACAGAAGGAAAAACAGAATAGAAAAAAGTCAATCACCTACATACAAGGAGAAGAACAAGTAGGGAGTTCAGGATGAAAGCCAACATTGGATATTTCAACATGGGATATATTATACTGGATCTAGGATCTGAAGTCAATGTATTACCCAAGAATACATGGCAATGTATGGGAGAGACCACATTAGGATATTCACTCGTTCAACTGAAACTAGAAAACCAACATAGAGTTCTACCAATTGGGAGACTAAAAGGAGTTAAAGTAGACCTGGATGGGGTGTGCACTAAAGCAGACTTCGAAGTGATAGAAATAGTGGATGACACAACACCATATCCAACATTGCTCAGCTTGGATTGGTCTTTTGATAACCAGGCCATAATCAACTTAAAACCATGGAAAATGAAATTTGATTCAGGAGAATACAAGGTCATTGCGCCATTAAACCCATCGTAAGGGGAAAGGTTTGTAGAGCCTACTTGCTTGGACTTGGAGGAAATTAGCCAGTTATAAAGAACAATTGTGCGAGATGAGGATTACGTAAACCCAACTATAGAAGGGATACTCAGTTGGTGGAGCATTACTTCATGTGCGTCAGACTCATATACAGGTTTAGAGAAATGGCAACAGAGGCTATATGAAGTTTCCACAAGAAGATGCGCAAGAATAGACAACGCAGTAAGATGGGTAGGTACGGAGATAAGGGAACCACCGAGTTTCCATGGGGTAAATGATCTAGAAGCATTCCTGACACATTATGAAGATGAAGTGTTATAAAATTAGAGACTCTTAGCACTAGATATAACACTCAAGGACACACTTGCAAGATGGTGAGGCGCACACAAGGAAACAATCAAAGACTGGTACCAATGTAAGTGATTACTATGCATAAGGTTTGGCACAGAACAAAGAAGCAACCAACAATAGAAATACGATGGACATGGGGCACCAACGGAACACTTGGAGAAGTGCAGAGCATTGTCGAAAATGACACCCCCAGAGGAATGGCCTCATCATTTTGTACATACCTTAGAGGGAATCCCAACAAACTGGTATAATGACCAGGAACTGCGCAGAGGAACTATGAGATGGATAGTACTCCAATAGAACTTTACAGTCACTTTCTCATTTGAACATGAGAACCCCAAAAAAGATGCAACACTTTAGAAAATAAGAGGGGTGATATTCATTAAGGAACCAAAAGTTGAACTCATGATAGAAGAACAACAACAGAACAGACAGACAATGAAAGAGTTCCTCTCAAGATACCATGTGTAGGAAGAAGAACCAGATGAAGACGATCCAAACGATATTCAGATTGAGGAAGCTGAAGGATAAAGAGAAGTAGAAGTTCCACCTATAGAATCAAAAGTAATTGCTGCACCGATCAAGGTGAATAAATTCAACATTGGGACAATTGAGAATCCCAAAATGGTCAGCATTGGGGACTACTGGGATGAGAAAACAATAGAAATCATAATAGAGATACTATGTGAGTACATCGACCTGTTCCCCACAACGTTCACAGAAATGAAGGGCATAACATGAGAGCTAGGTGAAATGAATATACCACTCAGAGCTAAGGCAAGACCGATCAGATATCGACCATACAGACTAAATCCAATATATAAGAAAAAATTCAAAGCTAAGATCGATAGGATGCTCGAAGCCAGAATCATAGAAACTGTGGAAGAATCAGAATGGATAAGCCCAATGGTAGTTCAGGAGAAAAAACAAGGTGGGATAATAATATGCATCGAATTGAGGAAGTTGAATGATGTGTGCCTACATGACCCATTCCCTACACCCTTCACAGATGAGGTGTTGGAGAACGTAGGAGGACAAGAAGTTTATTCATTCACCGACAGATTTTTAGGATACCATCAGATCAAGTTAGCACTAGAAGACAGAAACAAGACCACTTTTTCTATAGCATGGGGATCCTACCCGTACATGGTCATGCCGTTTGGATTGAAGAATGCACCAACAATATTTTCCAGAGTAGTCATAGTTGCATTTAAATAATTTATCCACCAATTTCTAGAGGTATACTTGGACGATTGGACAATCTATATCCTGTTGAAAGACCATGTAGAGGTCTTGCGGCTAATGTTAGAAATATGTAGGCAGTTCCAGATACCATTAAACATCAAGAAGTGCATCTTCAAAACACCGTTTGGGATACTATTAGGCCATATAGTGTGCAAGCAAGGTTTACTAGTAGATCTTGCCAAAATTGTAGTAATCGTTAACCTGTCACCACCAAAAATAGTTCGTCAACAAAGAGAGACATTGGGACACACATGATACTATAGAAAATGTATAAAAGGGTACGCACAGATCACCATGCCAATGGAAAAACTATTAAGAAAATATACAAAGTTCCAGTGGAATGAGGATTGTCAACACGGTATGGATACATTGAAAGAAAAAATGGTCACCGTGTCAATACTAGTATTCCCAGACTGGGAGAAGACATTCCACATACATGTAGATGCATCGTCCATAGCACTTGGAGCTATTCTGGCACAACCAGGAGTAGGAGAATTGGATCATCCTATAGCATTTGATAGCAAAAAACTGTCAGAATCAGAGCAAATGTTTAACACTACAGAGAGGGAAGGCCTAGCTATGGTCTACGCCCTTCATAAGTTCAGACACTACTTACTAGGGAAACATTTCAAGATGTTCATAGACCATTCAACGCTTAAATACCTAGTCAACAAGCCAGTGTTGGAGGGGGGGGGGGAATCTATCGATGGTTACTACTGTTTCAACAATTTGATTTTGAAGTAATAGTCAATCTAGGGAACCTGAACGGAGGACATGATCACATGCTAAGGGTCACGAACAGGGAGGAACCTACCAATTTAGAGGACAAATTTATGGATGCACAATTATTTTCAGTCCATATCGCCGATGAATACTTCACAGACATAATCCAATACTTGAGTACAGGGACTGTGCCACAAGAACATAACACCGCGCAGAAGAAAAACCTAGTAGTCCAGGATGCAGATTATCAACTGATTGCAGGACACTTGTACAAAATGGGCGCAGATAACATCTTGAGAATATATGTTCTAGAACATGAAAGACCAAGGATTTTAGAAGAAGCCCATGAGGGAATAGAAGGAGGACATTACGTAGGAAAAGATACCAAACAGAAGGTATTGCGCGCAAGACTATGGTGTCCAACCATTCACAGAGACTCAAAGGAGTACTTCCAGAGATGCAATGTATGTCAAAGGGTTGGTAAACTGAATAGAAGGGATAAAATTCCCTTGCGACCACAAGTAACTTTGCAGGTATTCGAAAAATGGGAAATAGATTTTGTGGGACCAATTAACCCACCAACAAAGAGGACAGGAGTAAGTTACATTATCACCGCGACAAAATAGCTGACAAGATGGGTGGAAGCAACACCAGTCAAATATTGCAACGCAGAAACAACAACACACTTTCTATTTGAGCAAGTGATCACTATATTTGGTTGTTGAAGGATCTTGATGAGTGACCAAGGCACTCACTTCATTAACAACACTATTAAGGCTATGACTGTGGAATTTGAAGTCCATCATCAAAAGAGTACACCATATCATCCACAAGAAAATGGAACAATAGAAGCCTTTAACAAAATCCTTGAAAATGCACTAACGAAGATCTGTAACGTTAATAGGGATGATTGGGACCTAAAAATACTAGCAATATTGTGGGCATACAGGACCACATGAAAAAAGTTGACAGGACACACGCCATTCAGATTGGTATATGTACAAGAAGCAGTGGTGCCATTAGAATTTATGGTACCCAGTCTGTGTGTAGTAGCGATTACGAACATGACAGAATGAGGCGTAGTACAGGCTAGGTTGAATCAACTAATGATCATGGAGGAAGATAGGATCCTAGTAGGGTTCCGCCAAGAATTTCAGAAAGCAAGAGACAAATCTTGGCATGATAGACATATCAAGAGGAAAAATTTCAAGGAAGGAGACTTAGTGTTGATGTATGATAGTAAATCCCTTGAGAATCCAAAAAAACTTAGAATGCACTGGTTAGGACCATATGAAGTAAAAATTGTCACAGATGGAGGAGTTGTACAGTTGAAGGACTTAGGAAGCACAAAACTCAGAGGAATGATCAATGAGAGCCAATTGAAGCTGTACAAGGACAATCGACCACCCACAACGTGAAAGTCACCGCGCAGTAAGAAATATATATATATATATATATATATATATATATATATACAATGAAGGAGATCAAAAGGTAACAATAGAGGCATAGTGCGTCAAAGATTGAAGGAGAATGCGCCGAAAATAGAAGGAGAACACATGCTTGGAAATGATAGCTTGATGGAGATAAGGAAAATGATCACTACAAAGAGGAAACAAGCGGGAAAGGAATATATGCCAAAAGAAGTGGAAATTGACAGAGGCTATCGAAATTGAATGCCAGAAATGACTCATGGGACGCCGCATTAATCATGTGAATTGGCGATGGCAAGGGAAATCAATGGAAAGTACGAAGGAAACGGTGGTTCAATTAAAGCATAATCGCGGTAACGTTTCTGAAATTCTTCACACGACACCGATACAAAGAAGGGACGTGGGAGCGGAAAGGTTAGTGCGAAATTGGAAAAGGCACAGAGAGATAGAGAATATGAAGAAGATAGTGAAGGTTGCAAAGGCTATAGAGGCCACTGAGCTCGATGAACAACAAATTTACCACCATGGCACCACCCAAACAGGGAGAACCGAGCCATACTGTCAGACGATCCCGAAGTAGTACCAGAGCACAATCACAACCACAAGGAAGCGAACAACAACCATCTCATCCCCCAAAAGTTGTCAAAGTGGATGAAATACCATCACCGGATACAACACAAGGAATCCCCAGACCCATTTTGGAGGAAACCCAACAGACAACACCAACGGGCATGGACATTGATATGCCAGAAGAGGGACAGGGCCGACAGGATGAGGACACATGCAACAAAGTACAACCCGAAAACCCTATAGAATCCCACAGAGTCAATGGGACGACTCCAAACTAGGAAGAAATGACCACACTGGAAAGATCATAGATGTTGGCGCAGGGTCAGACCTGGGGTTCAACGCTTACAACAACGCACCAACAAGACCCTAACTACTGACCCTTTCGGCAACACCTGCGAAGAAAATGAAGTCTCACCCGAGGTAGAGGCAGGGGTGGTTGCAGGACTCAGATGTCTATAACCTTAGCTGGGACACAGATCTGTGAATGTAACACCTTAACATAGCACTTAGCAGTTATAGTTCATTGATATTCATCCTTAGCTTACAACGCAGCTAAACCCTAATAATAGATCAACATAGTATTCACACAGATCCAATAGATTCAAGCACTAAGCATACCAACATAGACCAAATCTAGCATTCATCCACATTATTAAGCACTAAGATACCATATTAGATCCTTCTAAGAATATATTAGTGCACTAATCATTCAATCACATAGACAAGAGAACAACCATAAAGCACAAAATAACCACAACACGGGATATACATGGTTAACCCCCACCCTGGGGCTACGTCCACCAACTCTTCTTCTTTATTTATTTATTTCAATATTCTACATGCATAGAGCCATGATATCTTACTCCACAGAGGATAAGATATCTACATGAACTCCACTAGATCCTCCTTCCCTGAGTTACAACACAAAGCCTCTTCACAGTCTCTTACAATCACTTGCACTTAGCTCTGCAAGTCTCACAAAGTATGCACGAAGAATTTACAATCACCACTTACACTTAGCACTTAACACTTGGAAAAGTACCAAAAGACCTTCTCCTTCAACCAAAAAGAACCTAAACATGGGTAAACCCATGGGCCAACATCCCCATACCCATTACATAAGCCCAAAACCCAAAAATCCATAAAAAGGGGCCGAGATCCCGTAATCTCTGCTTTGACTTGTGCTCTACCTTCGATATCCTGTCGAAGTCCCAAAAGTAGGTCAAACATGACCAGAGATCCTCAAAACTTGATCAAAGTCCAACAGGCCCCCAACACTCACTTGTGACTCATCCTGAGTCACTCTAGTCTAGGTAGCTCTGCTTCAAAAGCCTTGATCTTGGCTCGAGCTACTTCGACCTGTTTTTGTGCCACGACCTCCTGCTTGGTGAACTCTTGGATAACTGCTTCGTTGACAGGTCCCTCTAAGAGTTGTTCAACTGTAGTGACAACTTGCTTCAGTTCTTCTCCTTAGCCTTTAATCTCTATGAATAGTTGGCAAGCCTCATCCTGTGTTGGTTGGAGCCTCTGAGTCACTTCCATGAATTTTCTCTGAATGGTGTGGACCTACTGTTGAGCAGTGCTCTGTTCTTGGGATCGCTTCATCCTCTCAATGACCGACAGAGGCTTCAACTGCACCTCTACTATTTCTTCTTGTTGCTTCGCCTCCTGGAGTTGGGACTCCAGTGCCTTTAATTCAATATCCTCAGTGAGTCGCTCATAATTTTAGGTACTGTGATCACTTATTTGTTTACATTCCATGGCGAGGGCCTTTATTCTTTCAATTGCGCTTCGAGCAGTTTCTTCTCTTTGATCTCATACATCCGGCAGTGTTTTGGGCACTGTTCATAGCTTTAAGTCTGTTATTATTTGTTGTAGTTGCTAGATAGATTCCGCGAGTTGTGCTACTAGATGCTCCACTTAGTCTTCTTCCTTTGGCTCTAAGCCCGTCACAGAGAGAAGTTCTTTGTTGACTGTTTCTTTGACTCAAAGTTTTTCTGCGAGAAACTGTTCTTTTTCTTGTTTGACCTGTGCCCTCTCTTCTTCAAACTTGGCTTGAAGGTCATCCTTTTCCTTTTGTGCAACCTGGTGCTACTCTACCATTTATTATTGGTCTTGTTTCAGGGCCATTGTGGCCTAGTCTTTCTCAGCTTGTGCTTGACAAAGGTGAGCTTCGGTCACATGAGCTAGTCTGCAGAGTTGGGCAGGCTCATATCCCAACTCTAGTTCTTCTGATGGTGGGGGTGCAGTGGATACTGCATGGCTGGATGGAAGGGCATGTTGTACCCCTCTGAGTTCAACCTCGATTATATCGTACATCTCCTCCTACTTGGCTTCATGTTTCTACAAGATGTCCTGCGAGGGATCTTCTACAACTGCGATGATAAAGTCAAAGTCATCTACAGTGAGGATAGTATGCATATTACTCAAGGTGGCTCTGGATTTCTTTCAGGAAGTGGGTTTCGTGGGAGAAAAATTCCTTTTCTTCAAGGGATCAACCTCATCAACAAGATCCCTAGGTGGTGTTACTTCACCCTGCTTCTGTTGATCTTCTTTTCCATTTTTCTCTTCTACTTTGTCATCACCCCCTCAACCAGGTGATATTGAAGCAGTTCCTTCCGATGTGCTACTCAAGTTTTGGACCTCTTCGGTCTTATTCCTTCTGTTGGATCCAAGAGTATCCTTTACTTCATGAGTGGTCTCAGGGTTTTCAATTAGTTCAGGGTTTGACATTTCTACAGGGTCAGTAGGGATGAGATGTTCTGCAGACCAGTCCTTGGTTATCTCTTTGAGGTCCTCCTCTGTGAGCTTGCAGTATGACTAAAGCTCTTATTTATGCTCATCTGTGCATGCGGTGATATAAATGAAGTGCCGATATGCATGGAAATTCATGAGGGGTCAAAACCAATGCAGGGTGTTTGGCGTCATGTGAGGGACATCTTCGATAGCCCTCTTTAGTTGGAGATAATATGTATGAAAGACCAAGTTCGACTGCCACTATTTTCCCATATCACTTGAGTACTAGGGCGTGGTGAACTTCGCAATAAGCAACTCAAATGACTCAATGTACGAGAAGGTCGCACCTTCCGCCATCCCCCAAGTGGTAAATGTGATGAGGATCAGGAGCCAACTAAAGTGGAACTCGTAGCCCTGATCTCGAGCTTCGCAACAGTCTAATTCCAGCTGGTTGACCAAGTACTTCGCCCAACTCATCTGGATTCCTTCTACACATTTCCCGGCAAGGTCAACAACGAATCCTGTGACCTGTGTAGGTCTATTCTTTCTTACGAGATTTCCTGCGATCAGCTGGTAGGCCAAATGCACTACACCATTCTGGATGGAAGCTACCTTGTAGCCTCACATTCTATTTTTTACATCTCCATATGTTTCTTTGATCTTCTGTGCTAATGCACGATCTGTAGCCTTCCCTGGGTAGAAGTATTGTGGGTCGAGTCCCTGCATACTCAATCTGGTGATCCTATGGATCAACGTGGGATCAACTATGATGCGTTGGTCTAGCCATAGGTAGCCACCATGGTAACATGAGAGAAAGAGATTAACAAATGCATTAACCTCCTAGTGACTTCCAAATTGCGGTATCTTCATTACATTCAAGAGGGTGGATTGCACGAGGTTCATAGTCCATGGCTGGGGGATTATTTTAGAGTTCTTCCCCTTCGTCCTGGTCAAGTATTTGTAAGGAGTGAGCATACTATGGTTCTTTCGGTCTCCTAGGTTGAAGTTTTTGAAATTCAATGTCGCGATCTTATCTTGGTGTGTTTTAACTGAACGTATCCCCTTCGGGAGGTATGTAGTAACCATGGTGTAATCAAAGTCCCTTGGGACACTGTTACAACTCACCGCATCGTCCAAAGGTGGGATGTATTCAAATAAGATGGTCGGGATTAACTTCGCATTTTCTAGGTCATCTCTGTGCTTGTTTCTCTTTTCTGCTACTGTTCGGGATGGTCCAAATCTCCAAGCAGTCGACAAAGAGGCTTGTACTCCTCTCGTCGAGGATGCTTGAATACCTACGGACATTACTTTCTTGGCCATGAGATCAATGAGAACTTCTTTGACGACTTTCTCTGTGGCACTGAGCTCGTCCGACATGCACGCTTAGATCAGATAACTTGGGTAGATGAATGAGTGCGCAATGCAATGGAATAGGTGTCGATCTCAATAAACACAGTGTGGTAGAAATGAGTTGTCTTGGATACAATTCGTAAAAGTGTTCTTGGTGCAATAGTCAACAGAATAAGTAGACACAATGTAACAGATCTCTCCAACGGATAATAGGTTTTCCATCAATGCGGTTCTATCCATTACAGCGTGGTCCCAATGGTCTGATGGCAAGTCTTCGGGCCATTACCATTGTTCTAATTGTTCGGATCGTCAGGCTAACAGTTATAATGTTTTCAATGACTATATCGCTTTTCCATGGTGAAGTGCCATGTTGCGATGTTCTGATATCCCGATGAAGTTCCATTCTTGCAAACCTTTCCTCTACGAAGTCCCCTCTGGAACCTTCTGTAACTTTTCTATATTTTCTCTCTTCTTATTGAGCTTTCTAGCCTTCTTCCCAGTGATCTTCGTCTCGATATTCCTTTTTCCATTTTGATTTTTATCTCCTTTTGTCATAGTAACTTTGCGCTGTTGATATGATTTCATAGGTTCGGAGGGTAATACATCTTCTCTATCTGGGGTAGGTTCTTCGGTCTTTTGTGAGTCTTCCTGTGTTCTTTCAACTTTGACATCCAAGTTTCTGGTTCTAAATAGCTTTGATCCATTCTCTTGTTCTTCAATCAAGTGTGTTATCCTCCTAGTCATGAAACCTTTTAATTCTTGCTTCTTCTTCTCTAAGACTTCCTCTTCTTTTCTTCTGGCCTAATCCTTTTCAATCTAAGGTTTTCCTAGTAATATAGCAAATGGGACATTGTTCTCAATAAATTTAATAATCTCAAAATCTTCCTCTGTTGAAGTTCCATGAGCACTCATAGATATCTGGCTGAGTTTTCCACATAGGTTTATCATATTTCCTCTAAATAATCCTATTCCTCACAATGAAGGAATCATAGCAGGCTTTCCTAAAGCTTCCCAAGTTCTTTCTGTCATGATATTCACCTGTTTTTCCTCATACATAACACAATCAATGTCGAAGTCTCCTATTCCTGCTTCTATGCATTCTTTTTCTTTGAAGATCTCTGGTAAGTTGATATTTATGTGATGATTTAGGGTTTCTTTCATTTGTAGCAATACATTCTCTGATTCTTTCTGGGGTTCTGTTGTGGTCTCAATTTCGTGACCTTCCTCAGGGTTTTCTTGTCTCATATTCATTCTGTTAAGCTTAGCAATCATTCTAGGGAAATATAAAACTTATGATCCATGGCTTTGCAATAGAGACAACTAGGTCTTCTACCAGGGCATTCCTTAGCAAGATGTCCTAGTCTTCTGCAATTGTAACAAAGGGTTAATCTTCTTTTTCTTTGAAAGGATCCCCAAACTTTCATGTACTGCACATTAGGATCATAGTAGCTAACCTGTAAAAAATTCTTTCTAGGATCCTGCATCCATTTGTTAGTCCAAAAATTCTTTCTATGCATAGGGATAACATATCTTTCACTATTTTTGTCAGATCTACTCATATCAAACCTTATTTCATCTAGTTGTGCCCTAATTTTCAAGCTAGGGTAAAATTTATCAAACATACCTAGATCCATATTTTTGAAACAAAAAATTACACTTATCTTACCTTTTCAATCAAAACTTTTCACTATTCTTACCTTTATCAGAGCACAAATCTTTCATGTCTTACCTCTTTTCTTCATATATGACTCTTCTTCTTGGCACAGAGCTTCAAATTTCAAGTAGAATATTGTGCACTAGGGCAACAGATCTACGCACGAAGATTTCTCTTTTCTTTAGTTCCCAACAATCACAGTTTCAAGTCCTGGCAACATAACCATTTGTTGGCACAGGGGTAGACCCGGGTTCAATGCTTACAACAATGCACCAAAAAAACCCTAACTACCAGCCCTTTTGGCAACACTTGCAAAGAAGATGAAGTATCACCCGAGGTAGAGGCAAGGGTGGTTGTAGGACTCAGATGTCTGCAACCTTAGCTGGGACAAAGATTAGTGAATGTAACACCTTAACAGAGCACTTAGCAGTTATAGTTCATTGATATTCAACCTTATCTTACAATGCAACTAAACCGTAATAATAGATCAACGCAATATTCACATAGATCCAATAGATTCAAGCACTAAGCATACCAACATAGATCAGATCTAGCATTCATCCACATTATTCAACACTAAGCTACCATATTATATCCTTCTAAGCATATATTAGTGCACTAAGCATTCAATCACATAGACAAGAGAACAACCATAAAGCACAAAGAAACCACAACACGAGATATACGTGGTTCACCCCCACCTTGGGGCTACGTCCACCAACTCTTCTTCTTTATTTCTTTCTTTCAATATTTTACCTGCACAGAGCCATGATATCTTACTCTGCAGAGGACAAGAGATCTACGCACACTCCGCTAGATCCTCCTTCCATGAGTTACAGCACAAAGCCTCTTCACAATCTCTTACAATCACTTGCACTTAGCTTTGCAAGTCTCACACAGTATGCACAAAGCATTTAAAATCGTCACTTTCACTTAGGACTTAACACTTAGCACTTAAAAAGGTACCAAAAGACCTTCTCCTTTGACCACAAAGATCAAACTACTTCCTACATCACCTAGATTCCATTTATACATTACAAAAAGGGCCTAAACATGGGTAAACCCATGGGGTGACATCCCCATACCTGTTGCATAAGAATAAAACCCAAAAATACCTAAAAAGGGGCTAAGATCCCATGATATCTACTTTGACTTGCGCTCCGCCTTCAATAGCCTGTCGAAGTCCCAAAAGTAGGTCAAACATGACCAGGGATCCTCAAACCTTGGTCAAGGGGAAACAATAGACAACCATGTTAGAACAACCACAAGAGGGAGCAGTGGAAGATGTCACTGGCTGACCAGAGGTGTATGCCAAAGAATGAACAATGGAGGTTGGAACCTCGAGTCAGCCACCATAGTGAAAGGGAAATGAGATAGTACCTAGGTCACCACGTAGGCAACCCACCATAGTCATTGTCTTTTCGCGCATACCGGAAGGGGTACGTATACCAACAAATTTGTTAGGCTATGTAGATAAATTAAGGTACTCAGAACACAATGTAACAGACATGGACAAGTTCCCATAGTTCTCCAAACGAGTCTATCTACAAACTGTGGGTATAGGACCCTTTGGTGAACCAGTTAATCAACCAGTCCAGTGGGTAGAAGGATTGGCCAGAACTGGGATTCTAGGTCTGTTGGACCTACCACACTTTGGGAGAGGCCAGTATGCAAACAACTGCGTCAAGCAACTGATGGAGGTCACACACAGAAGATATCTATGGCTAGAACAAATCAGCTCCATAGACGTAGAACTCATTGCAGACATCACAGGGCTTCCATCACGGGGTGAGGATCCCACATAGTTCCTGGAGGAAAAAAAAAAGGAGAAAGCACTGGTCGAGGAGACGAAGAATAAATATGACACCGAAAGGAGATTGCGTGGTATCATTATCTGGCACATTAGTGATGCTGTGACAAGAATTGCCACAAAAATTATGGCATGTGAATTACTCAAGAAATTCTGCAAGGAGGAAGTCCCGATCGAGGTTTTCGCAGCTACAACACAATGTGTTGAGGGCACCACACTCAGTTGGGCCCCTTATTTTTGAATATGTTCCTAGATGACTGCAAGGATGCAGAGGATCTGGAGAAAAAATTTCATTATTCATGGATACTCATCCTGATAGCCGTGATGGGATGGAAGGAGCCGAAGTATTCATTTTTTTCCACTAGACCCAAACCATGCCACTGAGCGCAATACTTATCGCTTGGATCCAATTTTGACACCAAGAATAGAAAATTAAATGCAACTATATTCGAAGGTTATCTCCGCAACATACAAGACACCATCTCCAACACTTGGAGGGTAACACCAGAAGTTGTTGCACAGTATCAGGGCATAGCTAACTTCAAAGATACTAGACATGTGATGTGGATCCAGGCACAGAAAGATCCTGACAACCAATGGCTATAGTTGCGTTCCTGTATCATGCAGGAGGACACCAAGATGGACATTAAGGATTGGGAAGATGACTGGAAGATTCCATTCCTCAATCTAGAAATGCCCACAGAGATGGAGGAGGAGGTGCATGTAAGACAGGAAAAGACACATCCCAAGGAAGTAACAGTGCCCAAGAAACCAAGGACAGGTCATAACAAGGCACAAAAGAAGAAAGGGGGGACATCCAAGACAAGCGTCCAGATAGGGAAGAAAAACAATACACAGGTGCCCTAGTTACATCAGAAACAGGTCGAGGCAGCACAGGGAACTACATCAAGTGCTACGTCACAAGAGAAAGGTCAACTAAGAGTCTAGTCATCCAGACAAGGGGTGCACGCAAGAAGGAGAAGGAACACAAAACGCCCCCAAAATACACGATCACTGAGGATGAAGCAGACATGGTGGCCCAAATGATCCAAGATCACACAGTCGAGGATTTCGAGAATGTTGCGCACCAAAGGGACACAATTGAGGAAGATCTAGAACACATATGAAAGCTCCTCTGACAGCTTGGGGAAGCGCAGGAAACCGACAATAGCGTAGAAACATCCATGAAATCATAACAGATAGGAGGTGAAGCTAGATCGAGTGAGTAGGACACAATCTAAACGACAACACAGTTGAGCTCAACATTTCACGTCACACCCAACATATTGTTCATTAACAAAATCATGGGGAAAAAACGCCTAAAGGACTTGTCTCAACTACAGTTGGTATTGACGCAGATACCAACAAAGGCCTTGTACAAACTGCAAGTCAGCATTACATAGGAGGTACAGTCTCACGCACGCATAGATACAATGGAATTGCAACAAACAAGGGACAATTGAGATGAGATGGAATTGATACTCGAGTAGGCTAAGCTTGAGACCAAAGAAGAGAAGGACCGTGTGTTGACGATTAAAATTGTCAATGAAGTTTTTCCTTCAAAGTGTTGCTAAATCCTATTATTATAAAAAAACTAAATAATACTAGTAGGTGTGACCCCCTTGAACTATTAAAGATCAGATCTGTTCATTTTTTTTATGTTGTGATGATGTGCGACATGACTTACATGGTTGATGAGATCTTGTTGTTATTGGTTATTATTTGAGCGTATGAAGTGTTGATTTCTTATGTTATTACATCCTATGTTATTCATTAATATCATTGCTATATGTTCTTATCACACCTGCACAACAAACATGTTAGTAAAATTACATGAAGGGCAGTTTTGAGAAGGGCAAAAATACTATAACAAATGCAAGGAAAAGGGATCTAATTATGCAATTTTACTATAATACATGTGAACAATTGGAAGGAAATGAGAATCAATTGCAAAGGGGAAGAATTTTAAGCTATCCTATATACTATATTACATGCATGAAAGACTTAACGATTATTGTTAAATCCTAGCTAGCAAATTAAATGGTTATGCAATTATGATTGAGTTATATGGTTAATATGCATATGGTATGAACTGTTGGTGGCGCATTTGGAAAGGTAATAGTGCTAATGGTTATGAGATTTGTTTAACTATATAGAACTTGGTGGAATTATGTTATGGCCACGCTGTTGGTTTTAATGGGTGATGGTTTCGATACATGGGTTGATTGATGGTGTTAATGAAGAACTCGTTGGCATGTACTGATGAATTAATGCATTGTGGGTGGAGGTGACATGCATTTACTGCACGTCACCTTTACTCCTCCCATTAGCCGCCACCCTAGTTGGGCTATTGTTCGATCTTGTTGTTGTGGTTATTGTCTAATTTCTTAGCAGAGAGGAACCGCTCGACCGGATCATATTTTAAAGGAATTTGATTACAAGTATGTCTTTTTTTTGGCCATTCGTGACTCTTCTCTGGTTATGAAATTATTACTGGCTCAGGTGTATTGGGTTGTGTTTTCCTAAGTATTGCAACTATGTAAATTTTTGTTCTTGAAATGAATGGTTCTTCCTGCAATAATATTGAGTTTGTAAATGTTATTGGTCATCCTGGGTGCTAGCCCTCTGTTTTCCTTGCTGGTTTAGTTGGAGGGTTTTGTTGGTCTTGGCTCGGCTAGCTGCCCTCACACATTTGTAGCTATGCTAAGTCTCTGGTTTTTATGGTTTAGTGGTTGGAGTTTTCCTGCACCACTGTGTTTCGTTCACTTGGGCATTGTTGATTCCACCACTAAGGGTCACGAAGTGGGTTGTCTGTTCTTAACTCAGCCTTGCCTACACCTCAGTATTGTGGTAATTTGAACAAAGAACATGAGAGTTATACCCTGTGCATGTTAAATAATATTTCCATGCCAAATGGGAGCCTCACCTTTTTATTGTGGCCCTCTGCCATGGATTGTTACCTGTCCATGAATAAATCATGCCTCTCTCTGTGTGTACACCATTGCCCTCAGAGTTTTCACCACTACAAGGAATTGGCTCTGCTCTCCCTGTGTCCGCTACTGAACAAACCTTTATCCCGATTCTAGAGTTTTATAGAGAATACTTTTGGGCCTGTCAAATTTTCTATGGGTTATTGTGGATTGAATGTATGGTCAATTACTTTGAATACAGACTTGACCAGTTAGTCATATTACAATCGTATTGGTTTGGTATTTAGTTACTTCTTCTGTGATAATAATGACGAATTCTGCATTGTTATTGGCACAACTCAAATTACATAGTCGCTCTCCTTATGTTTAATAACTCAGTATTATTTAATGGAGAGGGTCGCTGCCCCAATTCGAATTAATGAGTGGGTATGCATGGGTGCCACAACTTGTTAGGTCGATTGATGTTTACGACAATGGTGAATTGGTTGGTTGATACACAGTCACTAGTATTTTGTGCTAAGGATTATTTGGATGATTAGTTGGCATTAATTACAAATGATTGATGTTGCTCACGCATACCGCATTGTGTGTATGATGTTTCTGTCATGGTGATTGTTAGTTTCTTTTGGGGCCAATTGGTTATGGCAACCAGGAATATGGTATGAACGACATTCACTTCATACTTATCAATGTTTGATTGTATGAGCCAAGTGCACATAGCATAGTCAATTATAGTGTGACTAAATCGAAGAAATATTGTATTAAATCAATGGTTCAACACGATATGTTGAGTTATTACCGTGACTGTGTGTTTATTTTTGTTAAAGTGGAATGGTTGCATCATTGTGTTTTGTTGGCTGCGCACTTTGTATAACATAGATGGCTTGGGTTCTCACACTCAGGGATACTCATAGATTTTTTGAGCATGTTTTGTTACAACCTGATCATTTGTTGAGACATGCTTGTTGTTGATACCTTGTCTTGTTAGAGAAGTGGCCCAGATTTTTAGGGTCACCTTAAATTGGGCTTGCACAGTGATGGAGTTACACTTGCATGCTTGAATTATTCGGTTCATAGCTTGTGTTGGAATGGTGGTTGTTGTCTGTTTAATTGTCAATTTGAGTCTTGGAAATTTGATCTTGACTATTTGGTTACTTCCTATACATGTTTAACGAATATCATTGCATTTAAAATGCCAGACCCAATTGCAGTGATACTGTGAATTCATTGTTAATTTTGGAAGCATGAATTTGAGTATACTTGTTGATTGAAGTAATGTATGGGCAGTGGTTGATTTTGATGGTTGAAATGGCAGAATGGTTACTGTTTGGAAATTGTTATAAGATGCAAAGAAAGGAACAAAATCCTCTTTACAGATTGTGTGAAATGCATACTATCTTGTGATGGCACTGTATTGGATATTTGATTATGAATAGAGATCTGGCTAAATGCATAGAAATTGTTATTTGGTCAAAATGATTGATGGTTGATGCATCTCTTTTCGCAGAATGTTTTATGGATCACTTAATCAATTTCATGAACAGTAATCATCCTTCTTCCCTTCCATGATTTCATTTTCCACTAATTAAAAATCCCATCACCTTCCCATTTCATTTTTTCACTCCCTGTTATGATATTGATTACAGTCAAGAGAATTCTAGTGTTAAGGCAGTTGAAAGTGGCAGTGTCTTGTGTGGATTACTGTGATGTTTTATTGGTTTTCTTTTCAGTTGATTGTTGTTTTCATTGAGCAGTGGTGTCTTTCTCCCCCTCATTATATCATATTTTTTCTCAATACAAACCCCTCACATATCCCACAAACCTTTTTCACCCCCTGCTAATTGATTAATAGTAAAACAATTTGTATGGATTGGATTGCATGAGTCTGATACAATGTTGAGCCAAATATATTTCATATTTTTAAGAGTTTTCATGTATGGTTATTTAAAATACTATTTTCTAATCGATCATGCATGTCGGATGAGATTTTTCAATCGAGGTAGCCATGGCTGAGGAAACAGAGGTATAGGTAATTGGAACTGAGGCCCAAGAAGGCCCAGGTTCTCCATACATTTTTACGCTGATTCACAAGAGCTTGGACAACTGTTTCATTCTAGATTCTTCAATTGGATTGGGCAGGGAATAGTCCAACCTAGGCCTGAAAGGCCTCCTTTCCAATCCTCGCAAGCCCCTGGTATCCATGTACCTCCTCATGTCTCATTACAGCCCGAGGTCCATGAAAATTATGGATGGCAGGAGATTGCCCACTCAACAGTCTCCCAACATCGTGGCTGGCCCAACTTTTCTTTTCCTACTCCTCCACCTATTAACCCAATTGCTCAAGATGCCCCTAACCACTCACCAGTGCAATCCTCCCATGCAATCAAGAGATTGAAAACTGAGGCCCACCACGCCCTTTATAAAGGAAAATCCATTGTTGCCCCTTCCTCACCCTCCAATGGCTCTGACAAATCCGTGTCTTCCCGGATGCATTTGAGGGAGGATTGTTCCCATGTGATCAACTACATTAGGCCTAAAGGCTCTGCACAGCCAAAGGCAAATTCAGGAAAATCAAGAGGTGACAACAACAATCAAGGAAGGGTTGCATCGCAGACTAGGAAATATGGCTTTTGAGTTTTTTTATTTTATTGTTTTATGATAGTTGACTTTAGGGGCCTTTGGACAACATGTTTTATTTTGGATATATGAGTATTATTTTTGAAATAATTTTAAATTTAATGAGATTTGTAAATAAAATGAATCTTTGGTGAATTTGAATGAAATAAGGTATTTCTTTATGTCTCATCTGTCTTGATTATCATCTTGGTGACTTTTCTTCTATCTTTAAATTTATTTCAACAACTGATGTGTTCAGAAAATTACACAAAAAGTGAATTTCCAGCAAGCTTTTTGTTGATAAAAGACTAGCCTAAGCACTTGTAATTAATTTTTGTGAGTTAGGATGTTATTTTTGTTGGCTATAAACATAGGGTGATATTCCTGTCTATTTTTCTTTAGCCAAGTAGAATATGAAAATGCTTGAGTAAGATCATTTCATATCTTTTCCTCAACATTTATTTGGCAACCATACTGGGGAGATCCTTGATATCTCTCCGGTTAATTTTATACTTGATTCTCATCGATACATATTTATTTTTATGATATTGATTCTTTGTTTGTTTTTCTTTTAATGATTGTTCCTGTTGCAAGGCAACCCAATCTTGAGCCTGGTCTCCAAGACCAGACCAACATTGCTTTGAACTTGTTTCATACTATTTTAGACACTGCCAGGACCCGTGTTGAGCTTAACCATTCTTGGGCAGTGATTGAACGAGATATCAGTATTCAAGAATAATTGGAAGCTAGACATAGGCAACCTAAAAATCAGCAGTAACCTTTTTTTCTTTAGTTTTGGCATTTCTTTCATGTCCTTAAATTCTCGTGCTTCTAGAAGAAGAAGAGGTTTGTCACCTGAAATCAATCCTATTTCTGAAATAGGAAGAAACGTAGTATTATCTGTCCAACAAAGTTCTCTAAGGAGGACTTTATCTGATTCATCAAGCTCGTCTTTCTTTCCCTCACCTATCATCCACAATATGGCATATAGTGGAGGCTCTGGTGGCATTGGAAGTGCTACATCTTCTCAATATTCAATGTCATCAGTGATCAGTAGCTTAGATAGCCACCATATCCCTATCCAATTACCACAAATCCCACAAAATTCATAAAAAAGTATGGAATTTTTTAGTTCGAAGAAGACACCACAACCACACCATGGCATGTGTCCTCTCCTCTTAACCTAGCACCTGCTACTCGTCCACTTCCAAATTTTAAATAGTACCTGCCTAAGTTTTCGGGGAATAACATTGTCAGTACCAATGAACACCTAGTGGAATTTTCTAATGCTTGTCATAACATAGGGGCCAATGACAATGACACCTACATCCGCTTGTTCATCAAATCCTTGGAAGGAAAGGTTGTGACTGAATTCTTTGACCTTCCTCCTAATATCCTATCTACTTTGGAGGAGTTAATCTATTGGTTCTGATCCACTTATGGGAAATCCAAAAGCCCTGCCGAGAAGTTAAGGGAATACAATAACGTCACTTATAAATATGGTGAGACCATCAAGTCTTTCAACTTGCATTTCACCAAGTTGTACAATCAAATCCATGAACTTATCCACCCTTAGAACCAATCCTCTTTCATGCATTACTAAAATGAATTTCCTTCTCCCTACTGTCATAGGCTTGAGGAAAAAGCCATTGATAATCTCGATTCTACTTTGCATACTTTATAAGAGTATGAAGAACAACTTGAAAGAATTGGTATTCCCCAAGGAGAATCAATTAAACAAACAGGCATGTCCACCGTCTTACATATAGTACAAGATATGAAAAATCGTATGATAGCATTTGAGCGGAAGGGTATTGTCTCCCCTCTCACCCTTGGAGATTCATGCTCTTCTACACCCCCTTTTAGAAATCCAGTTGAAAACAATTTTCAGCCTAAAGTTATCCTGCCTTGGAGTTGGTGTAACTTTTGTGAGGATCACCATGAAGAAACCACATGTGAGGTAAAGAAGAGTGCCAAAGATAAGATCTTTGGTAATATACTAGAAGAAACTATCGTTGTCCTAGACTTTGTGGAGCCATAGGATGTCATGGTTATTAATACTAGGAACAAAGCCTATGCTCCCAAGGGTAGATTTGACCCTCCTCACAATTCTTCTAGCCCGAGCTCATCCTCAACCATTGTTATGCCCCAGGTTCCTAAAATTCCTGAAAGTCAAAGAATCACTCCCCCTCTTCCCTCTTCTAAATATAATATCTTGAATCAATTGGCCAACATCAAAGAGTATGCAACCCTCCTAGACATGGTTGTCATCCTTGAACAACATAAGCATCTGAAACAATTCATGGAAGGAAAAGATTCTGTTGCAGCCAATCTTTCCGAAGAGGTAGACAAAGAGGATTATTTTGTAAATAAAGTAGGTGTACACAAATTTAGATACCCTGTAAAAAAACCCCCTTTTTATATTTCTGTAAAGATCATGGATAAGATTTCCCATTTTTGCTTCATCGATGGTGGTTTAGGCCCAAGTGTCATGTCAAAGATTATTATGGAAGAGCTAGTCTTTTCTTGTACAAACGAAAATTCCAGAAGCATGCTCTCCTATAATAGTCTACAACAAACAACCATAGGCGAGATTAAAGATGTAACCTTGGTTTTATGCGCTCATCCTAAGATAAGGACAACCCTCAACATTCATGTGATTGATATTCTTGTAATCAATTAGTCAATTATCTTGGGGAGATATTGGCAAGCCCTAACAGGTGGATAACTCTCACTCAACGGGACACATTTATCCATTCCTTGGAATGGTAAGAATATTATAGTCCTTAGAGAAGGAATAATTTCACCCTACATAGAGAGTGTTCCGCAGTCTAGTGTAAACTATATCGAAGAAGACCTAGGAGTGTATTCCATCTTTGCTAAAGAGGATAATATTACTTTGGAAAGAATTGATTTAGATGATGATTTGTGGCATATGCACTTTGATGGCTCACACTCTAAGGAAGGTAATGGGGTTGGTATTATCTTGGTTTCCCCTGTAGGGAAAATTCATACTTTGTCATACAGGTTGGAGTTTTCTTGTACAAACAATGTCGCTAAATTAGAAGCTTTATTATTAGGCATTGAGAATTCCCTTAATCTTGGTTGTGCTCACCTTTCAGTTTTTAGAGATTCTGAGCTTGTTGTGAACCTGATACGTAACACATTGTCTCCTAGCGACAAGCTGATGGAATAATACTCCCAAACTGTTTGGGCACTTGTCTTGAACCTTCTATCTTTCAGCATCACTCATGTTAAGAAGGAGTTGAATTCAATGGCTAATAGTTTAGTTGTATTTGCAGCCTCTCCTAATCAGAAACTCTCGCCTCGTAGGCCTGATTGTGATTTTGAATTGGTACATCGTCCATACATTCCTAAAAAGGAAGGATCTTGGAAGGCCATCCCTAACGATGAGATCATTTGTGTTGTCATTCAAAATGAACCTCTTAAGCCTGAGGAGATTATATCCATAGACAATAATGAGATTCATGAGGGATTGATGCCTCTTGAGAGTTCATTTTCATTGAGTGTTGTAGGCAACAAAGAAAAATAGAAAGATGAGGAGTGAGAAAAGAAGGTGGTTGAAACCATCCTCCTGAACATTAGGACACATGAATATTCAACGGATGTTAAAATAAATGTCCAATGTTCTGTTAGAAAAGATATGGGGTCCACCGGGCTACTCGGTGAATCTCAAAAGGTTTTTTCTTGGTATTATGAGGATCTTTGTGGTTTTGATCCTGGTCTTGTTCAACATGTTATGAAACTAGCTAGGCAAAAACAAGAACTTTTTAATTCTGCACTGGAAGCACCCTTTTGAAGAGAGTTGAGAGATTTCTTAAGGGCTGGAATGTTTTTTTCAGTCCACCCTGAGTGGGTTTCAAATTGGGAACCCTCCTCGAGAACCACTAATAATATTAGAACCTGTATTAGTCTTCAAACTTTTAAGCAAGCAATTAAGAGAAATCCCTTCCCTCCTCTCAATATGGGAATATTTTTGCAATAGGTTGTAGAGTCACAGTTAGGGCCCTTACTTGGCACTTTGTTGGGTTACGAGAGAATAAAAGTAAAAGGGGAAAATGTTCACAAAACCACTTTTATTATTAATTTCGATACTATGCCTTACAAATGCTTGCCTCCTGGCTTATTTGATTCAAGTACCACCTTTGAAAGGCCTATACACACAACCTTCAATGAATTGGTCAGTCTCCATGCTTATCTTGATGATTTAATAATGTGCATCAAAGGGCTGATGATTACATCAGAATTCCAAGTGTTGGGTCATTTCTAGATTACTTTTGTCTTGGACACTAACTCATACATTTTAAAGGAATTACAGAGACAATTGTTTTCCTACAACACTAATATTCCTTGCTTGAAGTATTGCGAGGGACCAGCATGAAGGTTCTAATGCTGATTGGATTTTATGTATACTAGTAGCCTAGCTATGCTTTCAATTTTTGTGCTTCTTTTCTATGCTTACAGTACCTTGATTTCTGCCTTCTAAGTTAATTTTTCTTTCCTTGTTGTTTTCAATTGAGTCTTTTACTGCTGTTGTTTTAATTTCTGCATTATTACTTCTATTGTGAATTTTTTTCCTTTTCATCTTTTAGTGTTGATCAAGATAGGATGTTGGATCAATTATGGCACAATAACACTCCTGCAAAGCATTGTTAGCCGATAACAATCAATCTTACACAGCTGTTACGATGTCTCCTCTGAAGGGCCCTTGAAATTGTTACATATTTCCATTGTTGTCTTATAAGGAATTGGTTATTTCCTGCTTCTTCTTGCCATTTATTCACCCATTGAGATCTTAAGAGAAAGTCTATAAGATTTCCTCCTTGAAAGTTAAGAGCATATTCCAGTTGAATGATTATGCATACATTGGTAAAAACCCTTCATACTTAACACTTTTCATCAATTATTCCCAAATTCCTGATCATATTTCCATTAAATCCGTTCACCTCCCCCTGTTGCATAATTATTTTGGTTACGTCTTCTAAAATTACCGTTCTTGGTCTATGAAACCATGAGTTCTGAGTTCTAAATCTGTTGGAAACAAATTTTCCTATGGAGTCACCAGTTTGTTGACGATTAAAATTTTCAACGAAGATTTGGCCGCAAAGTGTTGCTAAAGCCTATTATTGTAAAAAAACTAAATAATACTAGTAGGTGGGACCACCTTGAACTATTGAAGATCAAATCTGTTCATTTTTTATGTTGTGATGATGTGCGACATGGCTTACATGGTTGATGATTTCTTGTTGTTATTGGTTATGATTTGAGCTTATGAAGTATTGATTCCTCATGTTATTACATCCTATGCTATTCATTAATATCATTGATATTTGTTCTTATCGCACTTGCACAACAAACATGTTAGTAAAATTACATGAAGGGAATTTTGAGAAGGGAAAAAATACTATAACAAATGCAAGGAAAAGGGATCTAATTATGCAATTTTACTATACTACATGTGAACAATTGGAAGGAAATGAGAAACAATTGCAAAGGGGAATAATTTTAAGCTATCCTATATACTATATTACATGCATGAAAGACTTAGCGATTATTGTTAAATCCTAGCTAGAAAATTAAATGGTTATGCAATTGTGATTGAGTTATATGGTTAATACGCATATGGTATGAATTGTTGGTGGCGCATTTGGCAAGGTAATAGTTCTAATGGTTATGCGAATTGTTGAACTATATGGAACTTGGTGGAATTATGTTTGGCCACACTGTTGGTTTTAATGGGTGATGGTTTCAATACATGGGTTGATTGATGGTGTTAATGAAGAACTCATTGGCATGTACTGATGAATTAATGCATTGTGGGTGGAGGCGACATTAATTTACTACACCTCACCTTTACTCCTCCCGTTAGCCACCACCTGTTGGCAACAATAATATAATTTCTATTTTTTATAAGCTGCCTACACAGGGTATTTAAATTCTCGTTACTCATCATGACCATTATCACTAAACAACACTTGTCACTTGTCTCTTTTTACACATATTCCTTTCGATTTTTGTTTTCATGACTGTAAGCATGAAAACGCACAGCTGGAATTGACACTTTGTTTCAATTTTTGATTAAGGAAAACTGTTCATATGGTCTATTGTCAAATTGTCATATTTCACTATGAACATGATTGTTTTTCTTTGTTTATAACCCCTGGTCCTAAATGTGCCTTGGTTACATAAGTGAGAGACCTCCACTCATTTATATTTGATTAATATCAATGGGGTTTTTGATTCATAAAAATTGTTAATTATTCAACGTTTATTTGATACATTTACCTTGTAATCAAGTCATGAATGTGCGTTCTATGGTTTTCAAGTGTTTACATCCTTATACGTGCCCATATGCCAAGGTTTCATATGAGGAACAACGTGATATTACTTCTCTATATGGCCTCGGGCTTCATGATCTCTTTCCCATGCATGGTGATTAACACCTCTACCTACCATTTTGAACTATCATAGCATTGTTTTGTTCGGGCCTACTGCTTTGTGGTTTTCTATCAAACCTTACCTCCAAGTTCTATGTTGATTCCCTTTTATTATCCATGGCTCCAATGGTAAGGATTGATCCCAATGGCATCCAAACCTTGTTGTCATATGATAACGCCAGGGGTGATTTAGAAAGGAATGGTTGGCATGTTTTCATTGAAAAATTTAAGGGCTTCAATCTGAGAGTTTCCCAAGAGTTTGCATTGACTTTTGACGGTTGCAGAGCAAATATAGGTGATGTGCAGCTTGAGGTAAATGAATATTTTTTAAGCCAAGCCACGGGTTTACCATCTGTCGTCCAAAAGTGGTTCAAGAACGCAAAAGTCAAAGAGGTTCCCTGGACTCTGCTGTTCACCTCACGAAAAATTACTAGTTGCGACCGAGGTATGCCTGTCTCATCTTTAAAACCTAGGTGGAATGACCTTCTTGCTATTGTGAAATAGTTTATTACGTGTGAAGGGAGATTTGGGTTAGTTTTCCTGTATCACCTGCGATTGCTTATGAGTTTCATTGAATTCCCATTGAACATGCCCTACTTTCTTCTTAGAAGTTTGTACAAGATGGGAAAGCGGTTTAGGAGGCAGAAGTCTGATTCTAGTTTGTTCCATCATGGTTTAATTAAGATTATCATTGTGCATCAGTTGAAATTAAACAACGATTGTTGGGATTCTTTTGTGTTACGAAATGGCTTTGGTAATAGTGAGTTGGGACAAGTTGACAATTCTATTATCATAGAAACCCTTGTGAAACCTACCACCTCTCCTCCACCGCTCCTACCCTGTGATCCTGTCTCTAATTTGGAACCCTCAAACTATCTTGATGTAATCAACCAGACACTCAACCGGATTCACACCCAAAGAGTTGCATGAAAATTGTTAAAAAACCCACAGGGAAGAAACTAAAGGGCATCGTCGATGTTAATTATAAGAATAAAAGGGCCACTCGTTGGATTTCACGATGTGCTTGAAACAAACCCAAAACCCGTGTAGACACAAAAAACACAATTGAGGTAAGTGAAGACTCGGATTCGGAAATTGAAAGGTTCTTGGCCGACGAGTATCCATTTTCATATGGACTTTGCCCTGACAGACCCTACGATTATGTTAGCAACCTGCCTCCGTGTTTAAAGGATAATCCCAAATTTCTTGTCATTCGATTCTGGGATGAACCTACATGTCAAATGGGCGATTCTCCAACTGTTAATTCTATCAGTGCCAATGCACAGTCCCTACAGCCATAGTGTAATGAGTGTCAATCCTAGATCGACTGGTATTATACGGATGTTCCTTTACTACAGTCCCGACTTAAATATTTGAAAGACCAAGCGGATTCGTTAACAAATGAGAACAATAGACTCCAATCCATATCTCAAGCCAAATACAAACACCAAAAAACTACAGGATCTGTCATTTTTAAGAATGTGGAAGAAGCGGCAACAATAGTAAACTCCAAGATTACTTGATTTGTTTTAATCCCATGATTTGAGGTATGATATTTTTCAAAGTTTAGTATGATTTTGTCACTCTCAATTTAGCATACTCGATTTGTTTGAATATATTACTCTTCAGTTTTTTTTGTTTGTTGAATACAATATGATTCTAGTTATAATTATAACTAGCTACAAAATCGTAAGATTCTGTAGCTAGTTAAAAAAAACTTGAATTGCTTGATTTCACAATTGAAAATACATCTAAAATCTTCTTATTTTTATTTTTTTTCAGGAACTCATGATTCTCAAAGAGATATGAAGCACTGTTGGGATCTCCCAGCCATACCATCTTTATGTTTTTAGTAAATAGATTAGGTTGTTATCTTTTTGATATCAAGTAAAAACTGGGAGGTTGCATCCCCCACATTTTTGAACAGATTTGATGTTATCAATAGGAAATATTGTGTTCCTGGAACCTATATAAGCATGTTATTTTGTAAACTTGAAATCATCTTTGCCTGGGGAAAGACTATGGATTTTTCATTTACAGTATTGAATGAAATATAATACTGGTTACATCTTTAGCTTCTCCATATTGTGGTTTTGTTCAAGTTATGATTGTTTCAATTTGTAATTAGATTATGATTTCTTTCGTTGTCGTGGTTTACTATAGATTAGTATGATACAAATTTATATGTTATCCATGTTCATGTTCCAGATTTAACACACAACAATCATTTTGTTTAAACATTGAATTAAGAGATTTATCTTCATCATTTGTTGAACATTTATACACAAGTTCTCACAACAATGTTTATCTTAATGTGGCTGCTTGTGGAATTATGAGATTGTTGTGATCATATCTCTTATATGTTCTATCATTCAAATTCCATTATTATTGCTTCACATTTATGAGAAGCAATTGTAGGATCTGTTGCGGGTTTACCTCATCGGACAGGGAGATTGGATGTTGCACACTGAACAAATATTGGATACGATAACAGGTCAGATTGCTAGTTTAATTTCATTACTTTAATGAATACATAAATTTCTTGTAGCTAAAACATCTTCTACTATCTGTGATTTCAATTTTCAATTAGACAGTTTGATATTCTATTTCTCAGCTATGAACATTATAAGAAAATAAATCAAAACGATTAAATAACGTTACTATTGTTTTAAAAATCAATTGATATTCAATTTTCACAGATTTAGATTAAAATTCGTATTGTGTACATATTATATATATATATATATATATATATATATATATATATATCTATATATATATATATATATATATATATATTAGAAATAGAATTATTTGTATATATTGTACATATAATAAGTAGAGTTATTTTATAAATATTAGTTAGTAAACTGTAAATATATATTAGATCTATATATAGTTTTCAGCGATTGTTTTTCATCAAGTTATTACATTTTCTTTAGTTTTGTTTTTTCCCTTTCTTTAGGACTTAGATCAGCCAACGGAGACGCTAAACCCGTCGAAGTGGATTAATCCAATTGGCTTGGGTTAATTAGACAACCCTGGACCGGATTCACTCCTCCAGTTGACGAGTGGTCAATTTCACCCGTCAACAAATGGCGCTAGAAGGAGGGCCTGGAAACTATTAATGGCATGAGGAGGTCGTAAGACTCCTCCACCACCTACCCACTCACCTATAGTGACTAGAAGTCGTTCAGATGACAACATTGTCCCTCAAACAACAACCACATCAAATGATGATCTACGGATCATAGTTGAACCAGTAACTCCAAATCCTATGGGTGGTGACATACAAAAGATTGTTCGACAATCTCTCATAAAAATGCACAGTGCCTTAGCTCGTATAAGACAACCAAACCGACCTTTGAATCAACCATTAGACTTCTCTAATATCATAGAACAACTTGGAGGTACTGACCTTACCTTAAACCCTATAGATCCAATCCTCACTCCTACAGTAGGAGGATCTGGTATACCACCATCACCACCTCCTTCATCTCCTTCTTCTTCTGGAGGAGAATCTTCTGACGAAGGCAGTTCCTCATCCCAGCCTTCGACACCACCCACACCTATGGCCAACCCAAACAATCCTGCCAGACCTTGGCTTGACCAAGATGCAGTGGCCATACCTAGGCCCCAACATCCTTTACCCAAACACCTAGAGAAATGGCTCCCTAAATTTGACCCGGACTCCAAGAAGTTAGTTGAAGATCACATCAAAAAGTTTATGTTAGCCATTAGACTCCGTAGTGTTGAGCATGAAGACGTAGTCTGTAGATTGTTTCCCTACACCTTTGAAGGCAATGCCTCTACCTGGTACTTTTCCCAACAACCCCACACCATCGTGTCATGGGAGAAATTTGAATCTTGTTTCCTTGAGAAGTTCGGAGACGACAAGTCTCCTGAAGTTCTAGTCATGGAGATTTCTAGTTTAAAAATGAACCCCAAAGAAAAGATCAAATACTTTAATCAAATATTCTTGACATTAAAGAACCGAATCCCCACAGATTCGATGTCTGCCGAAAATCTTATTATCGCATATTATACGAAAGCCTTACATCAAAACATAGCCATTTGGGTAAAACGATCCAAGAAAGCCACGTTGTTAGAAGCCTTTGAAGAGGCTAGTCATATCGAGAAAGACATTCTTAGTTTAAAAGACACTACTAGCAACGAGACAGAGACTAGTTCATCGTCCAAAAAGAAAATTGAAATCCTCCCTAGACCTTCCCAAAACAAAGCTCAACCTGAAAGCTTAGATTTATAAAACTTACAGAAAGTCGTTCAAAAATTGTCCAACCAAGTTATAGATTTGAAAAGGTCGGTTGAAGAAGCCTCTTCGAGCAAAGGGCCTTACAAACCCCCTTTTAGGAATCCTTTCACAACCAACTGACCTAATTCAAATACTAAAGGCCTAAATCTAGAAAGCCTGCAATTTGCTATTCAGACGATCCTCGAAGCACACGATAATTTGATTCCCCCCAAGATTCCTGAAGAAGTAGTAGAAAAAGAGACAGTAGAAGAAGATGAATCTTCTCCGAACATTTTTGGACATTTTTTGGATAGCATTTTTCAAGCTAATTTCGAAACAGTGCATCCTTACAATACTAGGAGCAAGACAACAAACAAACCTTCTTCTGAAATCACTACGACTTTGCCTCCAAAACAGTCTAAATCAATTGAGATTAAATAGAATTCAGTAAACCCAAGCTTAGACTATGATTTGGTTGAAGATGTAAAGAAGCTTAGGGCTAACATTTATGTTTATGAATTATTAAAATTCCCTTTTCTTCTGCAAAAAATGTTACAAAATATTGCAGAGAACAGCAAAAATGGCAATCCGAGCAGTAACAAAGGTGTTAAAAACAACCCCAAAGTTCATCAGAAGGCCTCCGCCAAAACCACATCCAAGCCTCACGATAAAAGATACCTTCATGTAAATAATGTAACAAATGTAGATAAACCAGTTTTAGAGGCTGCGAGTAAAAAGCAACAAACTTCCACTGTTAATACTCGCAGAAATGTCCCTCCATTTTTGTTAACTTTTGAAATTTTCAATAGGAATGTACATCATTGTATGGTAGATTTAGGTGCATCATCTAACGTAATGCCTTGATCTGTTTGTCAAAAGATTAATGCCGAAGTTCAACCATCCAACTTAATTGAACTAGTGTTAAAGTGATAGGCGAATTAAGAAATGTGCTTATAATATTGTTGTCTAATCCTAAAGTTCACCAAGTGATTGATATTATTGTTGTAGATATCCTAGAAGTTTATGGTCTATTTTTAAGCAGAGACTGGTCAGAACAACTACACGACTATTTTGTGATGGATTGGTCTCACTTGTGGCTACCCGAGAATGGAAAGCCCAACAGAATCAAGGTAAATCGTGAATGTTATCTGAAGTTCATGGTGACTAATTTAAATGATCCCAATGAACCATTCACGCCTTCTACCGATTCACCCGAAATACAAGGAATGGATACTTTCTTCGATAATTTCATGGCCAAAACTTCTGCTATCACTAACCCAGAACAACAGTCTAAAATTTTTACATATACACAGCCAACAGCTTCTGTCCAACGGTCACATACAATCAACGACAATCAAATATGGTCTCTTTACTTTGATGGATCAAAATCCAAGGAAGGGGCTGGTGCAGGGTGCGTTCTCATCGATCCAGCAGGTAACAAGACTCTGATTGCTTGTTGGCTAGAATTTGAATGTACAAACAACACAGCTGAATATGAGGCACTCCTGCAAGGCTTCAGAAAGGCGTTAGATCTGAACATTCAAAATTTGACCATCTTTGGTGACTCAGAAATCGTGGTTAGATAGGTAAAAAATGCTATCCACTGTTTATTTCCGCACCTTAAAAGCTACCAAACTGAGGTATGGAATTTGATGAATAAGTTTTCCGCATTTAACATAAATTCTATTCCTAGATTGAATAATTCGAAAACTGATTTGTTAGCTAACGTCGCTTCAAAACTTTTTTCTGCAGAAGGATTATCCTCGAATGCATTCTCTATCAAACTGTTGTTCAAACCGTCCATCCAAAACAACATCATGAATTGGAGAGTCTTCGATGACGATCAACAGATTATAAGTTTTCTACATATGGAAGAAACTTTCCAGGGTGCGGTAATCGACGAAGGGACCCATGACAAAAATATTCATGACTTTACGGTAATACCAGATCCAAGATCTCCAGAATCTTCATCAGACATGATAAAATATATCCCAAAATCTGTAGTTATATTAGAAAAATTTTATGATCTTCACGACAAGTTCAGAAAACCAGTGAACTGTAAAACGAATAGTTCCTCTTTGACATATGAAAAGGTAAATTTGGGAACTAAAGACAACCCATAGTGCATTAATTTAGGGGTGGGGTGTTCTGAGCAAGAAAAAGTAACATTTATTATGTTGTTTAAGGAATTCAAATATGTTTTTGCTTGGACGTACGACAACCTAGAAACCTTTGATCCTAACATCATACAACACGTTATTCCTATGAAACCCCAAACCCAACCTTTTCAACAAAAGTTAAGGAAAATGCACCCAAAGCTCGAACCAACGGTCAAGAAGGAATTAAATAAACTCGTGAACGCTAAGATAATCTTCCCAGTTAGGCACACACAATGGGTCTCTAATATTGTCCCTGTTCGAAAGAAGAGTGGTGAAATTCGACTATGTGCCGATTTCCAAAATCTTAACCGAGTGTCTAATAAAGACAACTACCCTATCCCCCCCATGTAACAGATCCTTCAACAGGTATCTGGTTTTGAAACATTATCCTTGTTGGATGGTTTTTCAGGGTACAACCAATTCCTTATGTCTCCTCCAGACCAACTCAAAACCACCTTCCGCACTCCATGGGGAACCTACGCTTATAAAAAGATGCCCTTTGGACTAAAAAAAACTAGTGCCACTTTCCAGAGGGTGATGGACATCACTTTCTGAGGCTTAATCAATCAATCTATCGTAGTTTACCTGGATGACATCACTGTCTTCTCGAAAAATAAAGAAGATCATCTAGCTCATTTAAGATCAATTCTACAACAATGTTGTAAGTACGACATTTCTTTGAATCCTAAAAAATCTATCTTCACAGTACAACAAGGTAAACTCCTCGTATTCATTTTATCGAGTGAAGGGATGATTATCGACCCTGAAAGAACTCAAATCATTTCAAAACTGCCTCCTCCCTCGTCAAAAAAGTCCATGCAATCTTTCTTAGGTCAAATAAACTTTGTTAGGAGATTCATCCCTAGCTTTTCAGAAATGGTGAGACCATTGCAAAACCTAATAAAAAAGGATGTACAGTACCATTGGGGACCTTTAGAAATCCAGGCTTTTGATTCAATAAAAAGGGCCATAATAGACGCTCCTTCTCTAATGAGCCCCGACTTTTCGCAAGACTTCACGCTCTACACGTTTGCCTCTGACCATTCATATGCTGTCGTCCTAACTCAAAAGAACCCTGAAAACAACGAAGTCCCAATTGCCTTTATGAGCTCAGCCTTCAAAGGGGAAAAACTTAATTAACTAGCAGTAGATCAACAAGCCTATGCTATTTTCAAAGCAGTAAAGCACTTCCGATCTTATCTTTTGAAATCTAGGACGAAAATCATTGTCCCTTACCCGGCTGTCAGAAATCTGTTAGTACAGAAAGAACTAGGAGAAAAAAGGGCAAACTGGGTCACATCCTTGCAAGAGTATGACATAGAAATCACCCCAGCACAAATAGTAAGAGGCCAAGGTTTATGCAAGTTGGTCGCTGATTCAGTTGCAGGACAACAAGAGGAAAATGATATGTTAAATCCAGGATAGCACTATCAAAATCAAATCTGATGTGAACAAAACCCTGTTAGTCCCTGGTATGATGACATAAAATTTTGTCTTATACACAGATCAACTCCCCGTTACCTTGATCCCACAAAAAGGAGAGCACTAAGATTAAAATTTGCTTCCTTTCAACTGATTAATGGTATTTTGTTTCGTCAAAATTTTGATGGAGTACTAATGCGCTGTCTTGAGAAAGATGAAGCAGAAAAAGTCTTATTGGAATTGCATGCAGGAGAAGCTGGTGGGCATTTTGGTGGAGACACCACTACCCCTAAAGTATTAAGAGTAGGTTATTACTGGCCTACCCTTTTTAAATATGCTCATGCTTTGTGTCACAAGTGTGTAATTTGTCAAAAAGCATATGGACGGATACATAAACCATCTTTCCCTCTGCAACCAGTTTCGGTAGACTCCCCTTTTCAACAGTGGGGTCTAGATATTATAGGCCCAATCAATCTGCCATCCTTGCAGCAACGCAAGTATATCATAACAACCACAGATTACTTCACCAGGTGGTCTGAGGCTACCTCATTAAAAGCTGTAAATACCAGCCAGGTAATATCTTTCTTGAATTCAAATATTATAACTCATTTCGGTATTCCTGAATGCCTGGTATTTGATAATGCTTCTTATTTTTTGTCTCTTGAAATGAGCAATTTCTCTCTAGAAAAAGGAATTAAATTAAAGTATTCTTCCAGCTATTACCCCCAAGGCAACGGTTTGGCAGAATCGACTAATAAAGATATGATCAAAATTATCAAGAGAACGGTCTCTGAAAACCATAAAAATTGGCATAACGCATTGTTAAACATAATTTGGGCTGATAGGGTAACTCCTAAAACTGTTGTGGGTAACTCACCTTTCTTTCTCATTTACGATAGGGAGGTGATTCTTCCACCACATGTCCTTCTTCCATCTCTGCAATTATCGCAGAAAGTACAGGGAGAGGACTATCCCCCTTTGGAGAGTTGAATCAATGCTTTGTTAAAATTAGAAGAATTGAGGGCTCAAGCAAAATGGAAATTAGATCAACATCAACTTATTGTTAAAAACTGGTTTGATTCCAATTCTTCCTCTGACATAAATTTTGAGGTAGGTGACCTTGTCCTAAAATGGGACAAACCTCATGAGGGAAAAGGAGAGCGTACAAAGTTTCAGAACTTGTGGTTGGGACCATTCTTAATTGCTGAGAAATTGGGTCCTAGTTCCTTCCGATTACAAAATTTAGAGGGACAGCCAGACACCTTTCTGGTGAATGGCCATGCTCTAAAAAAGTACTTTGCCTGATAACACTCCCATGTGCACTGTCTAAATATTTTTGTTTTTCTTCCTGTTTGTTTTTCTTTACTAGTTTGTTTTGATTTTTCCCTTTCTGCTTATCGGTCTTTCTTTTTGAAACACACATGCCTGCATCATCAGCTAGCTCAGACGAAGAAAAAAGAAAAAATTCCCCTCTAAAATGACTATTGAAAGTTGTTTAAACATCAATTGTGATATTTTTTCTGAATTTGCACCCATGTTAAAGATAACTCGTTGTTTGAAAAGCGTTTCTGGATTTCAATCTGCAACCGAAGATACTCATGATCATCCATAAAAATTATTTTTACATTGTCCCTGTTCCTTAAGAGAACAACTCATAGATGTCTCCCTACTCTTGAAAGTCAGTTTATTAACAAAATATTTCTAGAACTTAATGAAGGACAGCTAAGAAATTTCTTCAAGGTCTGTAATTTACTAAGATGTGTCCAAAACTAGGATTTTCAGCGTCACCCCGCTCTATTAAATATCTTTAAAACTAAATAAACTTTCAGAGAGCTGTGGGAAGTGCTTGTAAACCCATCGGGATACTGAACAGGTCTACTGGCAGTGGGTAAATGCATTCACGATGCCAAGATAACTTCCCTGGGGTACTGAACAGGCCCGCTGGCAGTGAAGCAATGTCAGGTATATGAAAATTATCAGATATGGATTTTGTTTTGACCTTAAATGTCCTTCGTTCTGATCTGGAACTTCTTGACAGGATACAGATATCGGAGTGGGTTAATTGACATCCCTGTCAAGGCTATGGATGACTGCTGGCAGCAACGGCCCTGTCAACAGTATTGAAGATTTTAACTCTAATATCGTGACTCTCTTTTGTTAAGATTGTCATTAGTTTTTGTCTTTTTAAAATAACAGTAATCTGAAACCGAAATGCATTTTAATTGTTTACGATGTTCAGACAGTTGTCCGGTTGTTTTCGATTTGAATTTTTTTCTGATTATCCTAATCTGAACTCGTTCATTTGGTAAATATAACTGCTTCTCCTAGCATGTCTCCATTGTTGGCAGCAATAATATAATTTCTATTTTTTATAAGTTGCCTACACAGGGTCTTTAAATTCACATTCCTCTTCATGACCATTCTCACTAAACAACACTTGTCACTTGTCTCTTTTTACACATCTTCCTTTCGATTTTTGTTTTCATGACTGTAAGCATGAAAACTCACAGCTGGAATTGACACTTTGTTTCGATTTTTGATTAAGGAAAACTGTTCATATGGTCTATTGTCGAATTGTCGTATTTCACTATGAACATGATTGTTTTTCTTTGTTTATAACCCCTGGTCCTAAACGTGCCTTGGTTACATAAGTGAAAGACCTCCACTCATTTATATTCGATTAATATCAATGGGGTTTTTGATTCATAAAAATTGTTAATTATTCAACGTTTATTTGATACATTTACCTTGTAATCAAGTCATGAATGTGCGTTCTATGGTTTTCAAGTGTTTACATCCTTATACGTGCCCATATGCCAAGGTGTCATATGAGGTACATCGCGATATTACTGCTCTGTATGGCCTCGGGCTTCACAATCGCTTTCCCACGCATGGTGATTAACGCCTCTGCCTACCATTTCAAACTGTCATAACATTGTTTTGTTCGGGCCTACTGCTCTGTGGTTTTCTATCAAACCCTACCTCCGAGTTCTATGTTGATTCCCTTCTATTAGCCATGGATCCAGTGGTAAGTATTGAGCCCAATGGCATCCAAACCTTGATATCGTATGATAACGCTAGGGACGATTTAGAAAGGAACGGTTGGCGTGTTTTCATTGAAAAATTTAAGGGCTTCAATCTGAGAGTTGCCCAAGAGTTTGCATTGACTTTTGACGGTTGCAGAGAAAAGATAGGTGATGTTCAACTTGAGGTAAATGAATATTTTTTAAGCCAAGCTACAGGTTTACCAGTAGTCGGCCAATAGTAGTTCAAGAACGCAAAAGTCGAAGAGTTTCCCTGGACTCTGTTGTTCACCTCATGGAAAATTACTAGTTGCGACCGAGGTATGCCTGTCTCATCTTTAAAACTTAGGTGGCATGACCTTCTTGCTATTGTGAAATAGTTTATTATGTGTGAAGCGAGATTTGGGTTAGTTTTCCTGAATCACCTACGATTGCTTATGATTTTCATTGACTTCCCATTGAACATGCCCTACTTTCTGCTTAGAAGTCTGTACAAGATGGGAAAGCGGTTTAGGAGGCAGAAGTTTGATTCTAGTTTGTTCCATCATGGTTTAATTAAGATTATCATTGTGCATCAGTTGCAATTAAACAAATATTGTTGGGATGCTTTTGTGTTACGAAATGGCTTTGGTAATAGTGAGTTGGGACAGGTTGACAAGCCTGTTATCACAGAAAACCTTGTGAAACCTACCACCTCTCCTCCACCGCTCTTGCCCTGTGATCCTGTCTCTAATTTGGAACCCTCGACCTACCCTGATGCTACTCAACCAGACACTCAACCGGATTCTCACCCAAAGAGTTGCACGAAAATTGTTAAAAAACCCACAGGGAAGAAACTAAAGGGCAACGTCGATGTTAATTATAATAATAAAAGGGATGCTCGTTGGATTTGACGATGTGCTCGAAACAAACCCAAACCCTGTGTAGACACAAAAAACACAATTAAGGTAAGTGAAGACTTGGATTCGGAAATTGAAAGGTTCTTGGCCGACGAGTATCCATTTTCATATGGACTTTGCCCTGACAGACCCTACGATTATGTTAGCAACCTGCCTTCATGTTTAAAGGATAATCCCAAATTTCCTGGCATTCGATTCTTTGATGAACCTACATGTCAAATGGATGATTCTCCAACTGTTAATGTTATCAGTGCCAATGCATAGTCCCTACAACCACAATGTAATGAGTGTCGATCCTGGATCAACCGATATTATACATATGTGCCTTTACTATAGTCCTGGCTTAAATATTTGAAAGAACAAGTGGATTCGTTAACAAAAAAGAATATAAAACTCCAATCCAAAGCTCAAGCCAAAGATAAACGCCAAAAAACTGCAGGATCTGTCATTTTTAATAATGTGGAAGCAGCGACAGCAATAGTAAACTCCAAGATTACTTGATTTGTTTTAATCCCATGATTTGAGGTATGATCTTTTTCAAAGTTTAGTATGATTTTGTCACTCTCAATTTAGCATACTCGATTTGTTTGAATAGATTACTCTTCAGTTTGTTTTGTTTGTTGAATAAAATATGATTCTAGTTATAATTATAACTAGCTACATAATCGTAAGATTTTATAGCTAGTTAAAAAAAAATCGAATTGCTTGATTTCACAATTGAAAATACATCTAAAATCTTCTTATTTTTATTTGTTTTCAGGAACTCATGATTCTCAAAGAGATATGAAGCACTATTGGGATCTCCCAACCATACCATCTTTATGTTTTTAGTACATAGATTAGGTTGTTAGCTTTTTGATATCAAGTAAAATCTGGGAGGTTGCATCCCCCACATTTTTGAACAGATTTGATGTTATCAACAGGAAATATTGTGTTCCTGGAACCTATATAAGCATGTTATTTTGTAAACTTGAAATCATCTCTGCCTAGGGCAAGACTATGGATTTTTCATTTACAGTCTTGAATGAAATATAATACTGGTTACAGCTTTAGCTTCTCCATATTGTGGTTTTATTTAAGTTATGATTGTTTCAATTTGTAATTAGATTATGATTGTTTTCGCTGTCGTGGTTTACTACAGATTGGTATGATAAAAATTTATATGTTATCCATGTTTATGTTTCAGACTTAACACAGAACAATCATTTTGTTTAAACATTGAATTAAGAGATTTATCTTCATCATTTTTTGAATATTTATACACAAGTTCTCACAGCAGGGTTTATCTTAATGTGGCTACTTGTGGAATTATGAGATTGTTGTGATAGTATCTCTTATATGTTCTATCATTTGAATTCCATTATTATTGCTTCACATTTATGAGAAGCAATTGTAGGATCTGTTGTGGGTTTACCTCATCGGACATGGAGATTGGATGATGCACACTGAACAAATATTGGATACGATAACAAGTCAGTTTGCTAGTTTAATTTCATTAGTTTAATGAATACAAAAATTTCATGTAGCTAAAACATCTTCTACTCTCTGTGATTTCAATTTTCAATTAGACAGTTTGATATTCTATTTCTCAGTTATGAACATTATAAGAAAATAAATCAAAACGATTAAATAGCGTTAGTGTTGTTTTAAAAATCAATTGATATTTGATTTTCGTGGATTTAGATTAAAATTCGTATTGTGTACATATTATATATATATTAGAAATAGAATCATTTGTATATATTGTACATATAATAAGTAGAGTTATTTTATAAATATTAGTTAGTAAACTGTAAATATATATTAGATCTATATATAGTTTTCAGCGATTGTTTTTCATCAAGTTATTACATTTTCTTTAGTTTTGTTTTTTCGCTTTCTTTAGGACTTAGATCGGCCAACAGAGCCGCTAAACCCATAGGAGTGGATTAATACAAATGGATTGGGTTAATTAGACAACCCCGGACCAGATTCACTCCTCCAGTTGACGAGCGGTCAATTTCGCCCATCAACACCACCCTAGTCGGGATATCGTTCAATATTGTTGTTGTGGTTATGCTCTGATTTCTTAGAAGAGAGGAACCACTCGACCAACTCGCGTTTTAAAGGAATTAGATTATAGGTATGTCTTTTTTTGGTCATTCATGACTCTGATCTAGTTATGAAATTATTACTGGTTCAGGTGTATTGGGTTGTGTTTTCCTAAGTATTGCAACTATGTAAAATTGTGTTCTTGAAAGGAATGGTTCTTCCTACAATAATATTGAGTCTGTAAAAGTTATTGGTCATCCTAGGTGATTGCCCTCTGTTTTCCTTGTTGTTTTAGTTGGAGGGTTTTGTTGGTCTTTGGTCGGCTAGCTGCCCTCATGCGTTTGCAGCTATGTCAAGTCTCTGGTTTTTATGGTTTAGTGGTTGGAGGTTTCCTGCACCAGTATGTTTCGTTCACTTGGGCATTGTTGATTCCACCACTAAGGGTCACGAAGTGGGTGTTCTATTCTTAACTTGGCCATGTCTGCACCTCAGTATTGTGGTAATTTGAACAAAGAACATGAGGGTTATACCCTGCGCATGTTAAATAATATTGCCAGGTCGAATGGGAGCCTCACTGTTTTGTTGTGCCCCCCTGCCATGGATTGTTACTTGTCCATGAATAAATCATGGATATATCTATGTGTACACCATTAACCTCAGAGTTTTCACCACTACAAGGAATTGAATCTGCTCTCCCTATGTCCGATACAGAAGAAACCTTTACCCCCCAGTGTAGCGTTTTATAGAGAATATTGTTGGGCCTGTCACGTTTGCTATGGGTTATTGCGGATTGAATGTATGGTCGATTACTTTAAATACAGACTCACCCAGTTGGTCATATAAAAGTCGTATTGGTTCGGTATTTAGTTATTGCTTCTGTGATAATAATGATGAATACTGCATTGTTATTGGTACAACTCAAATTACACAGTCGCTCTCCTTATGTTTAATAACTCAGTATTGTTTAATGGAGAGGGTCATTGCCCAATTCGAATTAATGAGTGGGTATGCATGGGTGCCACAACTTGTTAGGTCAATTGATGTTTACAACAGTGGTGAATTGGTTGGTTGATACACAGTCATTGGTATTTTGCACTAAGGATTGTTTGGATGATTAGTTGGAATTAGTTACAAAAGATTGATTTTGTTCATGCATACTGTGTTGTGTGTATGGCGTTTCTATCATGGTGATTGTTAGTTTCTTTTGAGGCAAATTGGTTATTGGAACTAGGAAGACGGTATGAATGACATCCACTACATACTTATGAATATATGATTGTATGAGCCAAGTGCACACAACATAGTCAATTACAGTGTGACTAAATCGAAGAAATATTGTATTAAACCGATGTCTCAGTACGATGTGTTGAGTTATTACCGTGACTGTGTGTTTGTTTTTGTTAAAGTGGAATGGTTGCATCATGGTGTTTTCTTGGCTATGCACTGTGTCTAACAAAGATGGATTGGGTTCTCACACTCAGGGAAACTCACAGAGTTTTTGAGCATGTTCTGTTACAACCCAATCATTTGTTGAGACAAGCTTGTTGTTGATACCTCGTTGTGTTAGATAAGTGACCCATCTTTTTAGAGTCACCTTAAATTGGGCTTGCACAGTGATGGAGTTACACTTGCATGATTGAATTATTCGATGCATAGCTTGTGTTAGAATGGTGGTTGTTGTATGTTTAATTGTCAATTCGACTCTTGGCAATTTGATCTTGATTATTTGGTTACTGTCTATACATGTTTAATGAATATCATTGAATTTAAAATGACAGACCTGATTGCAGTGATATTGTGACTTCATTGTTAATTTTGGAAACATAAATTTGAGTATACTTGTTGATTAAAGTAATGTATGGGTAGTGGTTGATTTTGATGGTTGACAGGGTGGAATGGTTACTGTTTTGAAATTGTTATAAGATGCAAAGAAAGGAGAAAACTCCTCTTTACAGATTGTGTGAAATGCATATTTTCTTGTGATGGCATTGTATTTGATATTTGATTATGAACAGAGAACTAGTTAAATGCACAAAAAATGTTATTTGGTCAAAATGATTGATGGTTGATGCATCGCTTTTCGCAGAATGTTTTATGCTTCACTTAATTAACTTCATGAAAAGTAATCGTCTTTCTTCCCTTCCATGATTTCATTTTCCGCTAATTACAAATCCCATCACCTTCCCATTTCATGTTTTCACTCCTTGTTCTCAGATTGATTACAGTCAAGAGAATTTCGGTGTTAAGGCAGTTGAAAGTGGCAGTGTCTTGTGTGGATTATAGTGATGTTTTATTGGTTTGCTTTTCAATTCAATTGATTGTTGTTGTCATTGATCAGTGATCGTGTCTTTCCACCCCCTCATTATATCATATTTTCGCTCAATACAAACCCCTCACATATCCCATAACCTCTTTTCACCCTGTGCTCATTGATTAACATTAAAACAATTTCTATAGATTGGATTACATGAGTCTGATACATTGTTGAGCCAAATCTATTTCATATTTTTAAGAGTTTTCATGTATGGTTATTTAAAATACTATTTTCTAATCGATCACGCATGTAGGATGAGTTTTTTCAGTTGAGGTAGCCATGGCCGAGGAAACAGAGGTAGAGGTAATTGGAACCGAGGCCCAAGAAGGCCCAGGTTCTCCATACATTTTGACGTTGATTCACAAGATCTTGGCCAATTGTTTCATGCTGGATTCTTCAATTGGATTGGGCAGGGAATAGTCCAACCTATGCTTGAAAGGCCTCCTTTCCAAGCCCCACAAGCCCTCGGTATATCTGTACCTCCTCATGTCTCATTATAACCCGAGGTCCCTGAAAATGATGGATGGAAGGAGATTGTCCACCCAATAGTCTCCCAACATCGTGGCTAGCCCAACTTGTCGTTGACTGCTCCTCCACTTATTAACCCCATTTCCCAATATGCCCCTGACCACTTGCCAGTGAAATCCTCCCATGCTAGCAAGAGGTTGAAAACCGAGGCCCTCCATGCCCTTGATAAAGGAAAAACCATTGTTTCCCCTTCCTCACCCTCCAATGGCTCTGACAAATCCATGTATTCCTGGATGCATTTGAGGGATGATTGGTCCCATGTGATCAACGAGATTAGGCCTAAAGGCTCTACACAACCAAAGGAAAATTCAGGAAAATCAAGAGGTGACAACAACAATCAAGGAAGGGTTGCATCACAGATTGGGAAATATCACTTTTGAGTTTTTTATTTTATTGTTTTATGACAGTTGACTTCAGGGACCTTTGGAAAACATGTTTTATTTTGGATATATGAGTATTATTTTTGAAATAATTTCAAATTTCATGAGCTGAAATTGCCAAAAGTGAATATGTTGATGGGAGACACAAGGAGGTATGTTTTTCTTAACTAATAATGTTATGATTGTTATGAACTGAAGGGAGTCACAAGGGGTCCCTCCTAATAGTTATTATTTATTTATGACCCTTATTATAATTATTACTCTTCCCCCTGACTAAAGTTAGTTGAATATTTTAATTAACTTAACTAATGAGTTGGTTCAACTACTTCAACCAATTCTAAATTGTTAAAAGTAAAAGGAAAGGGAGGAACAAGAGGAGGATAGAAGCTAAAGCATACTAAGGTTTTCTCTTTGAGTTTATGTTGAGATAGTTCAGTTTTCATTCATTCATTTATTCATTACAAGCCTAATTATCTTTTATGATAGTAGGGTCTTATTGTAGACAACAATATTCAGGGTTGAATCATATCATTCAGACACTTTTTTTTTTCAGAGGTGTTGATCTATCTTTGATAGTCTGTCTAGACTTGTCTGTTTGTGAATTAGTTTTCATGACTGCAAAATTCTATTGTGCAGAGTCAAGTGGGAATCAATCTGTGGCAAGATGATCCAACCTTTAGAGTTCAGTTTTGGTTTTTTGTCATAGGTCCTTTTGTATGTTCCATCAAGGATGTCTAAGTTTGACTTTGGTCCAAAATTTCTGCTTGAGATTTTGTAAAGAAAATAACTCTTTGGTGAATTTGAATGAAATAAGGGATTTCTTTATGTCTCATCTCTATTGATTATCATCTTGGTGACTTTTCTTCTATCTTTACATTTATTTCAACAACTGATATGTTCAGAAAATTACATAAAAAGTGAATTTCCAACAAGCTTTTTGTTGATAAAAGACTAGCCTAAGCACTTGTAATTAATACATGTGAGTTAGGATGTTATTTTTGTTGGCTATAAACATAGGGTGATATTCCCATCTATTTTTCTTTAGCCAAGAAGAATTTGAAAATGCTTGAGTAAGATCATTTCATATCTTTTCCTCAACACTGTGCAAATGGGTTGGAGCAGAAGGTGGTCATAGCCTATGATAAAATCCCAAAGAATGCGTAGATGACCGAAATTATGATAATAGAGAAGATTGAACATATTGTGCAGACAATCAATCAATACCAATAGGATATCAAGCATCTATGGGAGTAGATAACACCTACTACTCCACCAGAGGTGAGGGAGCAAAGAAAATAGGAGGCAACAACGCAGCTAAAGGAGATAGAGAGACAAGTTCACATAGCGATCGACTTATTCAAGAAAGTAGCACAACTCTAGACGAAGATGGAAGAGGATCAACAGGTACAACAATGGGACTAGGAAGGTGAAATGATAAGTGCAGCTATCTAGGACCTCAAGTAGAGGAAGAAGACAATGCCAATCATGGAGTGCATCAAAGGAGCACAAGACATGAAGAAACTGCAGGAATAACTCATGATTGTGCAGACAAAGAAAAAGGAGCACCAGGCTCAAATGGAACCAATCCAGGAGTGAGAAGAAGAGGTCATTGCACATGTAGAGGAAGCCAAAACATATATGACACAAACCCAGGAAGAATGTGCAAGGATGGTCAATGACGAGATTGCAATGCAGATATTGGACGCACTCAAGGAGAAGATCGTGCAGGCCCAAACACAAGCAACAGAGCTCATGGAGAAGTTACAAGTGATCCCGAGGGAGATCAATGAGGCACACAAGGGTTAGGTGGCTTGGGATGATCCACATGTCAGTGTTGGGGGCCTGTTGGAAGCAGGCCGAGTCAGAAAGAAAGTTTTTTTTGGGAAGAAAGGAATGCACAAGGAAAGCGACAGCTGAAAGGAAGAGAAGCACAGGTGCATGCATGGAAGACCTAACGAAATTAGGGTTAGGGTTTTTGTAATACGTGGTAATGGTTGATGAGCCAGTAATGAATATAAATAGATACCTAGGAGGTCTAGAAAAAGGGTAGATTAGTTGTGGTTCATTGTTAAGGAAGAGACATGTGTTGATAGAGCGTTTCTCACATGAGAAGGAGTAACTAGTTTGTAATACTCTGTCATATGACCCAATTTTGTAAGATGTTTAGATGTAGAGGGTCTGAAGGGTAGATATTGAGGGTTATATCACAGGCTGAGGATCCTGGTGTGATCTAGTCCACCTCATAGTAGATCTCGACCCGACTAAGAATGAGTTGTAAAGCGTACGGCGTTGTATTTTTGGAACTACCATAATAGAAGATATTGAGAGCCAGATATTTGTGGACATAGCCCAGGAGGGGGTGAACCATGGTAAAACCTGTGTTATGTGATTGAATGCTTGTATCTCTCTTACTTTCTATGAGTGGATGTTACAATGATGTATGAATGAATTAATGAATCTGATTACATTACATGCATGAATGAGAATGCCCGTATATTTCTTTAATAATTAAATAGAACTCTCAGCGTGTAATTCATAGATATCCATTCAGTCCTGGACTGCAAGAACTTGAGTATTGTAGTCACCCATTAAGACTATCTCGGGTGAGACTGCGAAGTGCACCCTGTGTACTGTGTTGCCTTCTGGTTTATCAGGAGGGCCGATAGTTTTAGAGGCTTTGTTGGACCCCTAGTAGACCTGAACCTAGGTCAATCGTGTTAAAGGTATAACATAGAGATAAGAAACTAACAGTATGTGAATATTCCCATAGGAGCCCATGTATACCTCAGAAAATATTAATCTTGCCTCATTCTTTATGCCTTCATTCATGTCTAGTTGTTTAGTCTTCTTCATCTACTTCTGAGAGTGTCCTGGATTCTCAGTACTTGCACTATGAGCTTTCATCCTTTCAACATTATCTTTCTTCCATGCTCTTCTTTCCATATCATATGAATAATTCCTCATTGACTGTCTCCTTGAATTCCAACAATCCTGGGACTTGTGGCCAAACCCACTACAACTGTAACATCTCATGGTGTGACAATGTGTAGTAATGTGTCCCACAAAATTACATCTCCAACATCTTAATATGTTGTTGAATCTTCCAACATCTTTCCTTTCATAATGTTTGCAATCCAAATCTTTGTGACCATATTCATTACATGAGAAATAGTAACCATTGAAAACATTTTCATACCTTTTCTTTTGTGTCAACCTTGAAGGTATCTCTCTCCTGAATTTTCTTTGAGGCATAGGGATGACTTTTTGGTGTCTTCCTTGATCTGTTCTTCTAAAGGTTTCCTTTCTTTGTGCATCTTGTCTTTCACCCTTTGAGAATGAAGGACCTGCATCATGCTTCTTAGAAGTGCTAACTTTAGAGTGTGTTTCTTCCTTGTTGTATCCAATACCACATTTATCATTTGGTGATCTTTGACTATCCAATATTTCTTCCAAGAGTGTTGAGTTGTTCATGAACCTTTTTGACTTCTATTCTTTCCTTTTGAGATAAACTATTTCTGCTTCCATATTATGGTATGATTATTCCTTTTAATTTACCTGATTCTTCAATAGTTCCTCTATCCTTTTGGCTTATTCAAGTTGGGTCCTTAGATTGACATTGATTTCTCTTATTTCTTTAAGCTCTTCAAGGATTTTTCTAAGATCATCATTTACCTTCTTCATTTTCTTCTAATTGAGTCCTTTGCTTAGTTGTTTCACTTCCTTCTTGTTTATTGAGCATTTGTTTTAGTGCCATGATATGATTTTGGTACTTTTCTAGGGATTCCTTAGTGATTCTTTCAAGATCCTCAAAAGCATATGGATTATCTTATGCTTCTTCTAAAACACCTATAACTTTATCTTTAAGCTTCAACAAATATTCTTCTTCATTTATAAGATAACTATTAACTGATTCTACACAAATTACTTCTATATCTTCTTCTTCATTTGCACGAGAACATTCAACATCATTGCATTTAGAATTATTGAAATCAAAAGATTTTGGAGAGTGTTTACCTTCATTGATGACTGAGTCTTGATATTCCTTCTCTAGTTGCAGCCATAGGTCTTTGGAAGAGGTACATTTTCCTATGCTTTCTTTGACAAAAATTGAAAGTCCATTGAAGATGGTCTTGAATGCTACTACATTATTCTTCTTTGCTTCCTTTTGAGATGAAAATTGTGACTGATTCTTCGAGGGAAATGATCCAACAACAACTGTATCCAAAACACATGCTCCTTTTGAAAACTATGATCCCTAGGATGGTGAAGAAACATAAAACAAATCATCACTTTATGTGTTTCTTGGCATTGTGGGCATACTCTACCTTGGTTAAAAATGCCACTGAATTCTCCACTTCAAACCATATCAAAGAAGAGCATCTCATACCTTTTCCATGTCTTCATGGGAATCATCAAGGAGCTATGATAGCTCATGATACTACTCACTGTACTTTTCCTCGTGTAGTTCCCAACAATGACTTGGTTCTAGTTTATGATGGTAATCATGAAGATTTTAAAAAATGGAAATTTGATTCTATGTAGTGTGGCCATGGAATGGTTTTCCATATGATGCTAACAATGACCCATGAGATCATCTATGATGATAGGGATCCTTGTATTGAGCCCGATAATGAGCTCTACTTTACGTAAATTGTTAAGATACACAATGTCTTGTACATAGGTCTATGATGTGAGTGATTTTGGTTTTTGCATGTGGGTTAATTCAGTTCAATGATTATCATGTTTGGTACTTGATTTTCATATGTCATTAGGATCCCCTTGGCCCTTATCATAGGAACACCCATGGTGAGACCAAAATGTTACATATGTTAGTTCACTAGCTATGTTGGCATTTGTCACATTAAATTAAGCATTAACACAAACATGCATGTACATAAAAACATGAATTTCCAATCACATCATTTGAATTCATAAGTAAGAGATGAACCATATGCATATAAAATACATAGCTAGTTCATCATGTCCAAAAATCTAAAAAATTATTATAAAATTACAAAATCAAACACATGGTCCTGTTCTTACCTAGTCCAGACAAAATGGAATTGTGTTAGTGGAATATCTCACAATCCATCTCAGAAGTATTGAAGATTAAAACATTTTCACCAGAGGTAAGAATTTTCCAAAAGCAAATGTGAAAATGAGCCCTATTTTTCGATGAATAGACCAATTTTGGGCCTTTTCACGATCTAAAATGGTCATTTTTATGCCTGCACTGAAATTATGTCTTTCATTACTTTTGATTCATGTGATACTTTTTTTATGATATTCCACTCTGTAATTTAACCTATGTTCTAGTGTTTCTAGATCATTTTTACAAGATGCGTTGATGATCTTTTTGGCACTTCTTATAGTGACATTCACTAAACCATGATGTATGTGTCATTAATTGTCATATAGAGATAGGTTCTCCTCTGCAATACCATATTTAATTATTAACCATCACTTTTTCCATCATTTTTC